>JBAMBD010000523.1:2690000-2937500 GCA_037043625.1 Drosophila melanocephala | reverse complement strand
TGTTGATAATAGGTTCTGATCTCGATTTCGGTTCTGCATTTCAATCGGTAAGCTTGCGTTTCTGATTCTGGCTTGACAACCTGATATATAAATATATATTTGTATATATATATAAATATACAAAGTACTCCAAATATTGGCAGTGCTGCTCTAAAAAACTCGGCAAACCTCAATTCTATTGAGAACCTGTGTCGCAAAATAAGAATGGAAGTCACCAAAACGCCAGTCCACAAATATCTTCCAAGTTCGGGGAACTATTTACTGGCATAAAGTTGCTCAAATTATATTATTATATTATTGATTATATACCGGGTATTGGGTATTTCCCAAACGAGCCTTGGCTCTCCAACTTACAGGCTGTCGAGCTGGGGAACTCTTTTAAATATAGGCAAATATAATGTTGACTGCTGCGCCAGCATTGTACACCCCCCATTTTGGTCAGCAGAATACAGGGTATATTCACATTCACAACACTCAAATGACACTTTCACTTTCAATCAGAGCAGCAGATGCCACAAAATTCGCACCACGTTCGAACACTAGAACTGAAACTAAGTGGAGCTAGTGAGACAAGCAGGTATATATATATATATATATATATATATATATAGTATATATATAAATGTGGGTATATGTACGAATGTTTGTGTTAATCTATATGTTGGGCAGGCAACGTTGCGTATGAGCAACGGCATAAAGCAGCCAAAGAAGCAATATCGGCAAGGAGCCAGTGGCGGTTTTTATTTGGTTCATAAGATACAATTTATTGCTGCCTTGTCATAGAGCACATCATAGATGAGTATATCTATAGTATATATATATATATATATATATGTATGCGAATGTGTGTGTGTGCTCCTAGCATAGGCTCAGATACGAGCCTAGACATTGACAGAAGCAACAACAAGGATATAGCCGAATAAAAGGCAGCGCATTTTATGGCTAGCCAGTCCGTGTGTGTGTGTGTGTGGTGTGTGTGTGTGTGTGGTTGTGGGCTGGTATGGATATGTCTATTGAATAGCTGTGACCTTCTGTGTCTTTGGCTGCTGCGGCAAGCAATGCAGCTTATGTTGTTGTTGCCCGTGTTGCGGCTCAGGACAAAACATAGACAGTCCGCAAAGTAATCACAGCTCTATCCCGCAGCATTGGGTCAACAACAAAACCAGGCCCACTCACACACATATGTATACATATATACATATATATATATATGTATATGTGGGACAGTTTAGCTTCTTATTGACAGCAACTAAGTGACAAAACACAGTTTAGGGCAATGCCACCCGGCAACTAAAAACGCCCATCAAATCGCCGGGCCAAGGCTTTGTTTGAGTCTCCAGTCTGCTTAGTCGCTTTAGTCGCTTTAGTCTCTGTGCTAGTCCCAAGCCCAGTTCCCAGTTCCCAGTTCCCCGTTCCCAGTTGTCAGATGTCAGCTCCCAGTTCCCGTTTCCCAGTTCCAGTGTCAACAGCTACGCCCTCAGCTTTAGTTGCAAGCCGAACAAAAATACGACAGCCAAATCGAAAGAGAAAGAGCGACAGCGCGAACGTCAGTGAGTGGGGGAGAGAGAGAGAGAGCGAGAGAGAGAGAGAGAGAGAGAGAGAGAGTGTGTGAGAAAGCGAGAAGGCACCAAGGCGAACAAGGCCACCTCGACAATGTGCTGACGTAGCAAGATGTAAGCAGAATACCATCTAAGCCCAACACTAGCAACACTGCCCATTACAACCCCCAACCACCCACCAACCACCCACCCACCCACCTCCCAACGGTGTCGCCCGAACAGAAGACAAATAACTTAAAGTACCCGCACTTATGGCAACAATACTAACAATAATAGTAGAAATACTAGTAGTAATAGTAATAATAATGAAATATGAAAATACGTAATGACCAAGCATAATAACCGGCAAATTGTTGGCCATAAGTCAGCCATGCGCCACGCCCCAATTGCAAGTGTGACGCCCAAGTGGCAACTTCAAACGACTGCAGAGTTGTCGCCCTCTCTCTCTGTGTGTGTGTGTGTGAGTGTGTGTGAGTGTGTGAGTGCGTGTGTGAGTTAATGTTGTAATTAATTTATACACATTATACACGCCGAGACTCATATTCAGCATGAAGCAGCGTTAAATTCAATTTAGCACTGCCTCAGCAGCAGCAACGACAATAACAATTGCCACCTGTGCGCCCATAAATATAAGCACTTTACATCCTGTGCACAGCCAACCACTTCACTCAGGCAACAACAGCAGCAGCAGCAGCAGCAGCAACAAAAACAACACCTGCAGCAAACAATTGTCCATGTTTTGCTGTCAGCTTTGAACAAACAACAAATTAGCAAACGGAAGCGGAAAACGTCAGCTTGTTGCAGCTGTTGTTTGCTGCTGCTGCAGCAGAGTCTGTGTGTGTGTGTGTGTGTGAGTGAAATGACTTTAAATTGGTTCAACTTGGATATTAGCAGTGCATAATGGAGGCTGTATTTTCGATAAGTTAACCAACGGCCGGAGGGGCAAATCGAGTAAAGCAAAACAAAGCAGAGGAAGTCAGCTGCAACTGCAGCTGCGGCAACAACAAGCAACAACAAGCAACAACAAGCAACAGCAGACAACAGCAAACAGCAACTGAAATTATGCAAAAGAAATGGAACTGTTTATGAACCCAATCCATCCACCAAAAGCAAAAACAAAGCTGCACAATTTAAAGCTATAATCGAAATATTTATGTAAATAGACAAAAGAGCAACAAAAATACGAGGAAGCTGTTCAGGCACTCGCAATGAGGCAGCAATTAAGAGAGAGCTACAACATAGGCAAGGTAGCAACATGAAATCGGACTAGCCAAAAAGTGGCAACGGAGCAGTGGGCCAACCTGGCAGATGAAAGCAATAAGAAAGAACGAATAAAGAAGAAACAAAAGTAAAAAACGATATCCGAGAGAATAATTGAATTACATTTAACAATATTAGTTCAGTCGAGTGGACGGGCAGTGAAGCAGCGGCAATCGAGCGGTTGGATATTTGGTATAGGTTATGGTCGAACTAACTCGCCATGCTGTGCAACAGCAACAGCAGCACCAGCAGCAGCAGCAACAGCAGCAGCAACAGTCAAAGTCGCACAGCAACAACAATAACAGCAACAACATACAACGAACGCATTTGGAGTGGCAACAGCGCCAGCTGACGCGGGGCGGCAGCAGAACAAGAGTTAAACTGAAATGTAGACCGACAACAGCAATAGTTGCTGCTATGTTGAGTGACAGCAGCACAAAGCGTTTCATTGTCGTTGATACAAAAATGTCGGCGACAGCAACAGCAACTGCAACAACAACAGCAGCCACAATACCAAGCAAAGCTGCTGTCGGAACCAGCATCAATTCAGTCGATGACAACAAATGCAACACTGCCAACAGCAACACAGATCACAATAGCAATATAAGAAGTTTCACAATAGCAACAGCAACGGCAACGGCAACAGCAACAACAACTGGCAATGGTAAAAAGTGTAGATGGTTGCCACGGCTGTCACTGCTGCCACTGCTAGTCATAATCATGTGTGTGTCATGTCCATGCACCGATGCGCTGCGCCTAACCAACGGCGGCAACAGCCTCAGCAAAGGCGTTGGTGCCAACAAGGAGCAGCTGAACATCGGCCTGATTGCGCCACACACGAACTTCGGGAAGCGCGAGTATCTGCGTAGCATCAACAATGCGGTCACCGGCCTGACCAAGACGCGCGGCGCCAAGCTCACCTTCCTCAAGGACTACTCGTTCGAGCAGAAGAACATCCACTTCGATATGATGTCCCTGACGCCGAGTCCAACCGGTAAGTGAAATCCCAATTATTCCATTCCAATATATTAACTATTAATTATATATATATGCTGACCGACTGTACCCATTCCAAATGGGTAGAAGCGTATATTGTACCAGGCAGATGGAAGCATCTGCGACTCTATCAAGCTATATTATCTTGATCAGCATATATATCTTGATCAGCATCAACAGACGAGTTAATCTGTTTGGGCAATTCAAATGTTGTATGCCAAGTTATCGTTGTATTTAATCGATAACTGCCCCGTTTTGCGAATATCGGTATAAATCGATTTCCGATTGCAATAAAAGACACAATTGTAAAGACACTGTTATATCTATATATATAATGTACGCACATATATTATTCACAAGTTGAAAAAACTTCATTCAGATCATAATAAAACGGTTTAACAACTTGAACAAACTGCTATCGGCAAGTCAAGTTTAACAGCTGCTAGGTTCAGGGTCAAGCACACTTCTAGTCTTAGTTTGAGCTTACAAGTTGAAACAAAAATGTGAAGAAACTGAAACAAAGGTCTTACTTTATATATATACATATATTTATATATATATATATATATATATATATATATATATATATATGCAAGTTTGTGTACTCCAATATGATGATGTTGCTTGTAGTGATTTAGATGTTTGTTTACCCAAATGTAGCTACAAGTATATATATGCATATATATATATATATATATATATATATATATATATATATGTATGTGTGTGTGCATAGTATATATACTAAGGTGGGCCTTAAAATGCGAGCACGCGACACTTTTAATTAAGATTCGACTTGAGCTACTTAGGCACTCGGGCGGTTATTTGACTTTAGTTGATTTTAGAACTTAAGCCGTGCAAATGGTACATGGTACATAGTACATGGTACATGGTACATGGTACATGGCAAACGGTACATGGTACAAGTACTGCATGCCGGGCTGTGTTGACCAAGGCTGTTGGCTGTTGGCTCTCGGCTGTCGGCTCTGGGCTGTGCTGTATGTACACGTACAAGCTCAGACGAGACCGCCGCGCCCCCTTCCATCCAGCAACCAAGCGCCCCTCTTTCTCTTCTTCTTCCACTCTGGCATTCACAGCAGTCGAAAGAAAAACAAAGTAAAGACAACTAGTCCTTACTATCGGGCAAAGTTGGCTGCCAAAGCTGGGCGTGGTTCTCACACACACACACACACACACACATGCAATTTGCCTCTATATATATATATATATATATATGTATATATATATACATATGTCTGGGGCATATGGGAAATTAGCTAAACATTGAGTCAATATTCATTTAAAAAGTTGGCTAATTAAATGAGGGCACATTTCGAGGTCGCATAAATCCAATTCGCCACATAAATGTGCACATTATGTACGCCATACATACGTATGTATATTTACATAACGCCATTTCCACCTATATATATATATATATATATGTATGTATGTGTATATGTATACTTGTGTATGTGTTATATTTGTGCACATTCAACCGTAAAAAATGAATCTTGTTATGCCCGTTGACGTTGAAGCGAATAGACTGATTGGTTGTGCTTGACTACATGTGTGTGTGTGTGTGTGTGTGTGTGTGTGTGTGTGTGTGTGTGTGTGAGTGTGTGTGTGTATTTTACTCAACATTATGCAATAGCTCTTAATCCAAATGAAGAGCCTGCCCCAATGATACCGGCGAAATTGTTGTTGAATATATTGATAAAATAAAATCATTCAGTGGCTGTTCGAACAGCAGCTGAAATGCAAACAAACCAAACATTTACATGATGTTTAATGTTTGGTAGGCAACACAAAACAGGGTCAGGGGCTGTAACTGGGAGCTGGGAAGTTGCACTGGTGGTGGTGCTGGTGCTGTGACTGGGACGTACTGGGACTGTTACTGGGACTGGGAATTTAACTGAGTTTGGCATGTGGGTACGCAAATTACAACACATAACAAATGTCTGACGACTGATTGCCAAACATGTCTGCTGTCTTCTTCCGTCCGCTTCTCTGTTTGTATTTGTGTGCCTGTGTGTGTGTGTGCGTGTGTCTGTGTGTGTGTGCCAGTTGGGAATTTATAATGGCTTTCTATTCCACATCACACACTCCAAGTTCCCAACAATAGACGCACATGGGCTTGCTGCTACACTGAAACAAAAAATCGAACTAGAATAAAGAACGCTCTGAAAACAAGAAAAATAATTTCGAAATAATACGAAGCAAAATTTCTCAAAATTAGAAGACGGTTTACCATAATTTTTAAAAACATTTTCATTTATTATATTATTATTATATTAATATTAAATTAGATATTAAATGATGAACTGTCTAAAATAATAATAAACACAACATTGAAATTAGACATTAGAAAAAAGAACTGTATTTTCGAAAGAGACAACTTTTTGGAGAGAATACTTTTTAGGGTGATGTGTTGTGTTGTGTTTCTCTGAGTGTAGTATGTGTTAGACTGATTTGAATTTCAGTTTGAACTGTTTGTTGTTTAGGCTCCGCCACTTACTTTGGCTCTATTGATTGCTTATATCATGATTGTTGGCTCATTCAATGGGCGGCTCTCAACACACACGCCCCCCCCTTTCCATTCCAATTGAGCCATAGAACTGAACGCTTTGTGTACCCAAATCAAATCTCCCATACTCGTATATTCGTTTATTCGTATATTCGGTGTACTCATCCACTCGCAAAGCCCACGTTTGCTGGCTTGCGGCTGCAAAATTTGCGGATTTCCATTTGGTTCATTCGAACAGAAACAGAAACTGTGTGATAATTGTATGGAAATTGAATTTGATTTTGCAGCTCTTACAAAACCCTGCCTGACTGTGCCGTGCCCAATTCACCAAATGGGCTGTCGACTGTAGCCAGAGCAGCAGCCTGGCGAATGCCTGGCGGATGTCTGGCGGACCAGCGCTTGATCCCGCTATATATAGAAACATTGCATTGACTTGGCCTTAGCCAAACAATGGAAGCCAGCTTCGATCAGGCTGCTGCTTCCCAATACCAGTCGCATTGCCTTCGAGGCACTGCTTAAATATGTGAACCCAGCAATTTAAAATGCCATTTACATTTACCACGAATCGAACCCAAGAGCTGTCGACCATCCTTGGGCTCTCTCTCTCTCTCTCTCTCTCTCTCTCGTCTCTCTCTCTCTGTCTCTCTCTCCGTCTGCACACTTAGGCCTGCTTTGCTCGTCCTGCGTTTGAGTGTGTCTGTGTCAATCTAATTTCATATAAAATTATATTGCTTTAACCTAGCCACCGCCCAAGCCAGACCCAACAAACGATTATTGACTGTTACTATCAGAAATAACAACAGCGTCGAATGGCAAATGAAAACCAGATCCCAACTATTCAATACACAGTGCACAATGCTCAGCTGTCGTCGGCTTTCTCCTTTCTCTGGTAACTTTAACCGCGATAAGCATTGCTGCTTGCCTGATTATCGAATTTGGCCTGGAACTTAAGTGTCGTTGCGTGTGGTCGCCTTGCCAAAGTAAAGGCTGTTAATCTGTTTATCTACAACTGCTTTGATGACCAACTGCAGTCATAAACCATAATTTATTGCCTTTATTTGTACAATGCTGCGTATGACTAATATATCACATTGAATATAGATATATATATATATATATATTTAAGTGGGAGTCAAGAAGGAGAAGTCGCCGGGAAAGCTCGTTCGGCAGTGTTCATAAAAAATATTTGTCAGCCGTTTGTTAATTGAGACATTTTACAAATTGCAATATAAATTGTATATGTTTAATAAAATAATAATAAAATACATTTGTAGACTTCACGTATTCGACATAAAAGTGTCAAATAATTGCAAATAATTACTAATTCAGCTCCGACTTCTAATTTTATACAATATTTAATACGTTTTGCGCAGAATGTGATTCAATGTTTTCGACTTGGAGCAATATTTGTGTGTTTAATATGTGTTTTGAGGGGGTGATTTGCATGTGATCTATGGCTACTGCCATTCCACTTATATATATATATATATATATATATATATATATATATGTTGATCAGCATGATTATCCACCTCTCCATCTGCATACACCTAACCCAACCTTGTTGAAACTTGGAACTTATCGTTCCCTTCGCTGCATTCAGTACTTATGAGATAATCGGTCAGCTATATCAGATAACCAATGCGTATTATTGACTCAGGATAATCAACGTGCCATTACTATGGATACATATAGATTTCGCAATGAAATAACAGCTTGAAGCGCTCTTATCTGCAGAGGATTTCTCCTATTCGAGTGGGAATTATACTTGCCATGTGTGCTGCTTAAATGGAATGGCTTTTAGTTATTTACTCAAGCAACCAATCGGCTGCACACATGCCCAACCAACATATTTGCAAATGAAAAATTATGGATTCGACAATTTACACTTTCAAGCGGTTAGCCAAAATTGCAGTTATGCTGACCAACCAACCGATTGCCAAATGAGGCGACCCTGAGGCGGACGTATTCCAACCCCCCTCTGTGTACGTGTTTGTGTGTGTGTGTGTGTGTGTGTGTGTGTGTGTGTGTGTATTTGATGACTGGCTCATTGTTGCTGTCAAAGAGTGATTGAATGACTACTAAACCACAAATCGGGCAAACCCAACTTCTGGCTTCGTTCACTCAACTAAATGATAAGTTTTTTAGTCCAGGTTCATAGTGAGCTTCTCTTCTTCTTTTTTTCTTTGTATTTTTATATATATATATCTATATATCATTCCATTGTGTAACAGCTCGATATTGTGAAAGTCATTTTTCTTGTCAACCAGCTGAACAGATGGGACACATCCAAGGCTTTGAAGCTGCTGACTGCTGACTACTGACCGCTATGCCAAACTTTTCGAGAGTAAGAACCATTTTGCTGCTGACCCACAAAACTTTACATTCACAATGCAGGTGGCAAGTGGCAAGTGGCAAGTGGCAAGTGGTAAGTGGCAAGCTTATGTAAGCGCCCATTAGTTAGCCCCTAGTTATCATTTACTATGTGTGTGTGTCCATGCTTTTGGTGTTTTGGGGTGAAGAATTGAGGCATAATCCCAACTCGACCCGACTGCACTCACCCGCCCTGCTACTGCTGCTGCTGCTGCTGCTGCTACTGCTGTTTATCAAGAGAATCAGCTTTCAACGACGCAGGATCAATGCTGCCTGCCTTGTTGGTGTTAACACATTGTCTACAAGCCACATTACAAATGCCCCAGCGACACCCCGCCTTTGACTTTGACCATCGCTCATTGACCGCATTGATAGAAGCCACAGCACCACCAACAACAACAACAACAGCAACGACAACAACAATTACGTTGAATGTGAAGCCCTATCATGAAAATGCACATTAACATGCTGGCGAGGCATGTCCGAGTCGTCAAACCCCAGGCGCCTTCAACACTTGCAAATAACGATGGAATCGGAGCTGGCTTTGTAGGTGTTGGCTTAGGTGTTGCTGTTGGTGTTGGTGTTGGCGTTGGCGTTGCTTGGGCACTTGTCGATGCTGCTGATTGGATCCACACCCACCTTCACCCCCCCACACACACACCTACCTCCTCCTAATTGAAGTGAGCATTTGCCCACCTGGTTGCCTACCTGGCTGACGGTTGTTGCGATGCGGGTCCAGTTAGAGGCCAGCACAGTGAACGCTGTATAAGTGGGAATAGTGGGCGAGTGATAAAACGTTTTCTGCCACTGCTCACTGCTGGGTGCCAGCTATTCTTAGATCAAATGAGTTTTGATATTAGCACACAAGGTACACACAATATACGCTTATCATTCATTGGCAAAATGCTTAAGATATTTTAGTAAGACTAA
The DNA here is from genome assembly GCA_037043625.1 of Drosophila melanocephala. NCBI lineage: Eukaryota > Metazoa > Arthropoda > Insecta > Diptera > Drosophilidae > Drosophila > Drosophila melanocephala. The sequence continues at coordinate 2,927,855 of JBAMBD010000523.1, read as the reverse complement.
CTTTGACTGCAGAAAGCAGAAAGCATGCGTTGCTCAACTTAAATGGGGTATTTAAGCGGGGTAAATAATAACTGATTTATGGCTGGTAGATAAGTTGTCAAAGGAACTTATTCATTTAGTCAGCTGAACACCCTAAAAGTCCCATTCAAATTTATAGATTATAATAATATAAAGAGAGAGAGAGAGTAAGAGTGAGAGTGAGAGTGAGAGTTCAACTAGTACAGACCCTGTTCCAGGAGCTTTTCTGCAATCATAGAAAGAGTTAGGGGACAGAGGCAGACAGAGTTCGATTAGGAGATACCCCGTTCCCAAGAATATGCCTGGCTTCAATCTCTACAAGTCTCTAGTCAATATTATGCCAAGATATGTCTTCAAAAAACTTAATTTCCTTGCAGTAATTAATGGATTGCGATTAGTAGTTGGGAAACGGAGTAAGTTTTAGTTTGCAAGAGTTACGTGTCTGTACTTTATCTGGGACAAACAATTTCAATATAAATACTTGCTGTACACTCACACATGTACAAGTATTTATATGTGCATACATATATTATTGGTTAGAAGCAAAGTATTTTTTCCTACTCATAAATTTTGATGCTCACCAGTTAGAGCTAAGTAAATAATGGGGGGGAGATCGCCCAAGCCTGGTCCTGAATGTGTGCGAGGAGGGAATGCTAACTGGTCTGCTGGAGACTTGTTTATTGAAAAGGGGCAACTGTGGAATGCCAATGGCGAAAAGATTGCCACACAAAGTCATTCGAGTGAAAGTAAGAATACCTAACTGAACAGTGCTGAAAGCCACAGAGTACGTGGCCCATGGCAATTCTTGGCATGTCCTTGCCTCTGCCGCTTGGACAACTCCATCTGACAACTGCCAACACAATGCAGTTGCAGACCAAGGACAGACAATGGATTCCATTTGACTTGTGCCTTGTTTGTGCTGCGAAAGTAAGCCCAGAAAAATCGCAACAAGAGTCAAACAAATGGTCAGGGCAGCCCATAGCTTCGTGACTAGCGGGAAGCGGGAAGGGGCAAGGGGCACGAAACATGGGGTAAATGGAACTCAAAGCAGCCCCTTTCTGGCAGCAGTAGCACAAATGAAAAAGGATAGCCCTGTGCTGGCCCAGCAACCACTGAAGCCAAGACGGCCCAGAAAACGCAGAAAAATTCAACACACACACACAACTGGTAAGGCAGTTAGCAGAAGTCAAGAGCGGAGGTCGGAGTGCTGAGACGGAAGGTGTCGGTTGGAGACTGTAGTCAAGATGTATAAAATAAGTTTGTGGGGCATGCTACACATAAACACTCGTAGACAGAACGCTGCCGGAATGGGCAACGTTGACTTACACCACCTAATTGGGACACACCAGAATGCTTACAGTCAGTTCCAGGTCAACTGATGCTGCCCTCCTCACATACCTCCATCCAACCCCAACCCCGCCAATCTCTCAATGTCGCATCAAGACTTTTGAACTTGGGCTCCTTTTCGCATTGCGCTCACTTTTTATTTACGCATCGGCGTCGGCAACAGCAACAGCAACAATCTGGTCGAGCCTCAGCATCGTCATCGGCATCGTCATCGGCATCGGCCTCGTTCTCGGCCCAGGGCTCGGGCTCGGCACTTGGGCTTGGGCTTGGGCTGGGTTTCGGTTTCGGCCTCATCCTTGCATGATTTGACTTGGCCATTTGCACACGCCCATTTCACTGAGCTGAGCTGACAAGCAGTTTGCTTGTCGGTTTTCGGTTACGGGTTAGGGTTTTATGTTTCGGTGTCGGTCTCGGTCTCGGTCTCGGTGTCGGTCTTGGTTTCGGTTTGTTGACATGCTGCATACTTGAGTCCAAAGTTCGTGCTGTGCTTGTGGGCAGGTCAACCAAGCCAACAGCTGGTGCCCTTAAATCAGCTCCTCTTTAACAAATGGACATTGTATTGCTTTATTATACACAGACAGGCTCATAATGATGAGCACTCGGCCCGCACTTGGCTCACTTGTCTCACTTGTCTCACTGGTCTCGCTGGTCTCGCTGGTCTCGCTTGTCTCACTTGGCTCCATCTACCCACCCCAATCCTAAACCCCACACATCATCTCGAAGCTAGGCCAGCCGCATGATTGCGGTCAACGGTGCAAACAGGAAGTTCATGCTTCGCTGGTAAATTCAGTGGCCAGTGGCCAGTGGCCAGTGGCCAGTGGACACTGGACACTGGACACCGGATACCGGACTCTCTGTGCTAGCTCGGAATAACCGCTACTAATGGCTGTGGGTCTGTCCGAGAGGCCTACAGCCGGCTGAAGCACACCGGTAAGTAGAAGTGGTCAATCCCCATCAAATGTGATTTACATTGAACCTAAGTGCACATTTACCACTTAGTGACAAGAGAGCGAGAGAGAGAGAGAGAGAGAGAGAGAAGGAGGGAATTTCCTTTCTCTCTCTCATTCGGTTGACTGCATCGAAAATTGAAATTTGTCGTCGAGAGTAGTGAAGAAGTACTTGTCCCTATTTGGAATGCTATTTGTATTTACTATTCAATCACGCTGACTGCTTTTGTTCTAATTACAGTCTGATTGCATACATAAAACTTTATCTGTAACAAAGAAACTAATTAAAGGAAATAGTGTAGTAAAGCAGTGATTAAAGTGATTTGAAACATAAATGAAAAGAAATATACATGTAAAAAAGTTGATCTTAAAGAATCAAATTGCAGTCAACTAAACTTTATTACCAGGTCTCATGTCTGCTAGTTGGCTGTCATCAAATGCGATTTAAGCAATTAATAGCCATGGACAGAACAGACTTGGAATACTTACCGGTCTCTTGAAAGCACATTCTGGGCTAAAAAGTCACCTAGCTAAACTAGGTAAGAATGGGAAGGAATCCGCAAAGAGCATTAGCCTGGAAGAGATATAGTAAACTAGGTAAACAAGTTTTAAACTCTGTTGATGCAGAAAGAAAGGGGCACAATATGTATCTAAGAGGGGCATGCAGCCCCGCAATATTTGTAATACCAATAATAATACACTTTACCATAAATTTAAGGAGCCAGCGAATTGTTCCTTTAACAGATTTATGATTTAGTAGTCCGATGTTGGCGCATAACTGATGAGTTTATTTAGGATGACTTGGTAAACTTGAACAGTTTTTCATACCAGCACTCATCTTTCGACCGTTCGTTCCTATGGCATCTAAATGATATAAAGATCTGATCCCTTCGACTCTCCCTTAAGCAAAAAGACAAGATATTTGGCAAGTATAATAAAGTTAAAGATGGCTCTTAAGCTGAGGCAATATTGTACTCCTACTTTATGCACAAGAGTATTTGTATATATATGCTTTGCGAAGAGATGAAAATACCATCTGCAGGACTATATATGTATATATATTTATATATATATTTGAGTATAACACATGCTGCAATTCACTTATCAATTTCATATCAGTCGGTCGCTTTAGAGTGGCACACAGTTTTGTATGCGAGATGGGAGATACGAGAGATAGTTGGGTCACAAAATAAATGTATTGGGCCATTAAGCCGAGTGCTGGACAAATATCGGGCATATCATCAGATGTGCCACTACAAAATGCACCCTAAACGTTCACTCTGTCATCGCAGGCGAACGCTTAGCCGGGAAATCAATGGCTTTGATCACATCGCTTTGTCACTGGAAGGACAACGTGGCAAGGCAACAGTGAGAGGGGTCTGGATGCGGAGGGGGGAGGAGAGGAGAAGACCTCTTCTTGGCACACCGAACTTTTGACACACTTTGTTCACGAACTTTTCCACTTTTAGCCAGTTCCGAACTGAAAATTCTGACAGCATTCCATTCGAGGGTATTAAAAGTGCATTTGTGTTTGTCTATCGGGTATAGTGTCACAATGTGTGTGTGTGTGTGTGTGTGTGTGTGTGTGTATGTGTGTGTGTTTGTGTTTGAGTTTGAGTTGTGTGTCAGCTAAACATTTCACGTGTAAAACTCATCTGACAACAGCAAAAAGAGGAATACCGAAAAAAATCATCTTAACAACACTGATATGCGATAAGATGCTGGCAGGAGACAAAATCAAACACCCTCTGCTTGGCAGGGGGGGTGGGGGCGGTGGGAAGGGTGAAAGCTTGGAAAAGGGGATGTGTGAAAAGCCGAGGTGCGATTGGGGCGTCGTCAGCCTTGTTGGCATCGCTTTCGTCCTCGTCCTCGTCGCGTTCCCTTTTCGTTGCTCGTTTGCAATCGTTGTCAATGTCGTTGCCATCGTGTCCGCACTGGCTGTGCATGTGTGTGTGTGTGTGTGTGATATACAGCTGACCGTGTGACGTCAGCATCAAGTTATAAAATATGCGGCAAGTTTTGCGCCAAGTCAAGTTAACTTTAGTTTTCCTTTTTTTTATATCATCATCATCATCAGCTTGTTGGTCTTCTTCTTCGCATGCCACGCCCATGTCATACATACATTAATAGTAAATATGTGTACATATGTGCATTTCTCTCTGCGAGTGTGTGTGTGTGTGTGTGCGTGTGTGTGTGTCTCTTGCCTGGCTGTGTGCTTAGATTATATTTATGAGCTCACAATCTCGATATTGGAACCGCGCCAATGCGCGAAAAGGCGCCTCTCATTCATATGTCTATGTGTGTCTATGTGTGTGTGTGTGTGTGTGTGTCTATGTGTGTATGTGTGTGGGTGCGTGTGTGTGTGCGTGTGTGTATGTGTGTCAATGTATGTAAATGTAACATGCTCTCATATGCTTCAATACCTCAGCTCCTTGGTGTGCCGATTAGTGAATAGCTTAGTGGATGTGGTCTGCCATGAGTGTGGCTGTGTGTGTGTGTGTGTGTGTGTGTGTAGTCGACTAGAAGTATTATGTTATTGATTAATCGTGCGTGCAACAAGGGGCAATATTGCTGAATATTACGGGTATGCGCGATATTTGCAATTAGGAGTGCATTGCAAGCAGCAGCAGCAACGTGGCACTTGCCACATTCCACTTGCCACATTCCACTTGCCACATTCCACATGCAACATTCTATATGCCGCGCAAACTAAAGCTGCAAAAAACACGCATACGCATCGCGAGCCAGCACTCGCGAGCAAATAACTTGGTCTTAAATCCGAACAAAAAATACATACATATATATATATATATATATATATATATGTATATATATAGTAGTACTGTCAGTATATACTGTCAATCTCTAATGCAATTTGCCCATGCAAATTATAATGATTTGGAAATCGAACATAATTTAAGTTTCAATTCCGATTCTGGTGAATAGGTCTAAAAATGTTGGTAAAGATTCCGGTCATTTTCCAAACCTTCTTACGGTATTCGGCTAATTGTTGATGACGTTTTCGGCATGCCTCGAATAGCCGTTATTTTATATGTTTTATTGTCATACCCTGAACCCATTAAAATCAGTCAAATTGGTGTAATTGTGAGCCAGTGTGTCTGTCTCTGTGGCTGTCTGAACAAGCCGATACCAGAGACTATAAAAGCTAGAAACATTGTATTAGGAATAGCAACTTGAACACACACATGCCAAGTAACGGGACTGACTATAATGATGTTCCGCCACGATGTTTTCAGGATAAATAATATCAGTTTTCGGTATGTTTCGGTGGGTTTTAACAAACAAAATGTTCTGATTTCGATGCCGATTGTGAATTTCATTCGGAAAACACGCTGTTGGTTGGCTTCCAGTGTACTATCCGTAAAATAACAATATAGGAAAAGACAGAAGTCGACACATTGATGCAGATAAATGCGATAAACAACGAACGACTCTTGACTAATTGTGTTTTATGACACTTGACACTGTGCACCATTCTCAGTGCCGCATTCTGTGTCCACAGGCATTTTGGCACGTCCACGTCCATGTCCTTGTCCTGTGCTGTGACTGCTCTGGCTGTCATCCTGGCATCCTGTCGTCCTGTCGTCCTATCGTCCTGTTCTCTCGCTGGACCACGTTCCAGCATAATGCGTGCATAAAAATATAATAGTGCTTTTATGTCGCTGCAGGCTTTTTGACCATTTTAGCTCTTCAAACATCTAGCCAACATTAAATTGTGTCGTAAACTGTGACACACACGCACACACACGCACACACACGCACACACACACGCACACACACATGCTTGTACATACAAATTAATATGTAACCTGCTGTTTAGATACAGTTTTGCTTGTCTACAAATCCAAATTGGTGGCCAACCAAAATGAATACCAAATTGAGTATTGTGTTGAAAGAGGCCGCGTTTCTCAGCGATTCTCTGCGTTTCTCAGTTTCTCTCTTTCTCTTCACTGTTTTGTTGTTTATTGTTGGCTGTTTATTCTATTCGCTGCTTCTGTCAGCTGTCAGCGCTGCTTCCGTTTCCAGTGCTGCCTGCCAATATGAAGCTTAATGCAAAAAGTTGCTCAAACTTTGCCAGCCCCCAAAGGACAGCGGGCAACAACAACAATAACAACAGCAACAATAACAATAACAACAACAACAACAACAAACACTTGCCAACTTCAACTCCAACTCCGACTGGGAATTAAGGGCCAAAAGCGGCGTCACTTTGTTGGCCAACTCTTGATGACTTGCGATAAAAATGAAGGCAATTGAATGATGCTTAAATGAAATTAATGGATGTTATAATAAGTTGACAGACTTCCTAGCTAAATGTGCGTGTGTGTCTGTGTGTGTGTGTCTGTGTGTGTGTGCTTAAATAGGTTGGCATGTCGCGTGCGTGTTTGTGTCTGTGTGTGTGTGTGTGATTAAGCTGAAGCCAAAGTATGACTGCGTACAAAGAGAACGCTAAAAACGCTGACAGGCTGGCTTGAAGGCTTCACTGGATGACTAGCCGGCGCACAGCCAAAGAGAAAACAGTACAAAGACCAGAAGGAGAAGCCGCCGCAAGTGCAGGAGAAGGAGCTGGAGGCGGTGGAGCCGGCGGAGGAGGAAGAGGAAAAGTAACACCTCTGGCTTCTGCACAAATTGTAGCAGCACGGTGTCAAAATTCAATTTACGCATTATTATGCGTACATAAGTGAGCCAGCAGCAGCAGCAACATCTTTCATCCCGTCAGACCGCCGACAAAACGCCTCCCCCCCCGACTATCCCATTCCCTTCCACACCCACTGCTGCTGCTGCACTCAGGGAAAAAACAGTCGCCAAGAAATTTGCGGCGAGAGCAGCTCACATTGTTACTCAGCAAGCATATGTCCAAAACACAAAGTTGTCTCTCTCGAAAGACCTTCGTTAATTCCAGTATGAATTTTATTAAACTCAGTCAAAATATGTCTCATTTCCGGCGTGTTTTTCTTTCTTCTTTCTTTTTTCTTTTTCGTTTTTCTTTTTCCAATATTCCACATAAGCAAAACACATCTTTGACTCTAGATTTCGATTTCCGATTTTGAAATGCATTTAAATTGATTTGGGAAAACTGCCAGCAGCTTGGCTCGAACTCGAACGAAGGAATCGAGGGAGAAAAGTGGTTGCCTTTTGGAAATGTTGTTTCTAAATTTGTTTTTCTGAGTGTACTCCCGCTCCGATTGCTATTTATTTTTGCTTTAACAGCAACACAATTTGCAGCTCCTTTGACTACGCGGACTACTTGCCACCAAGGCAAGTTGGTGGCTTGCCTTTCAACATGCGCGCCCCTTGCCTCTTGCCACTTGCCACTTGCCTCATGCTTCTTGCCTCTTGCTTCTTGCCTCTTGCTTTTTGCCACTTGCTTTTTGCTTTTTGCTGCTGGTTGTCACTTGGCACATCAAACGGCAGCACGGGACACAGCGCAGTCACAGCGCCAGTGTCGAAGTGCCGGATCCGTAGTAACTGAGGCCGGAATCGTAGCTCATAAATGCCAGACGCCCGTCGTGGCTTGTGGCGCCACTGCAGCAGCCGAATGAATTATTGTCAAGATGGCAGCGTCAAGTAACCAACATTTGGCCAAGAGGCGTTCTACCCATTAGCCATGTGAATCCATTTGACACGGTGGCAAGCTTTTGAAATTCGAATTTCGAATTTCAATTTCAATCTCAATTTAAAATGGACACCGAAACAGACAAACCAACAAACAGCAACCAGCACAACAACATCTGCAAATAGCTACGGAGTAGGGTAAGGGGTACGCAGAGGCAGGCAGAAGCAGGCAGAGGGAGTCAGAGGGAGCAGCGAACTTAATTACTTTGATTACAGCAGGCGTTGGCACTGCCACATTGCAACATTATGAAAAAGTTGTAATAACATTTTCAGACCCGATAACTGGGCAATAGTTTATTTCTTCCTCTTCCTTTCTTTATGTATGCCTCGCACACAGACCGAAAGTGAAACGGAAATAGAAACAACATCAGAGAAAGCAGGGGGCAGGCTGATCGACTTTCGAATGCCCTGTACATGCATACAAATTTGTCAATAATACTAAATTAATATTTAACAATAACGAGAATGATATCTAGAGAGACAGATCGATAGACGGTTGGAAAGCTCTGGTAGAGAGTGCTCGACTAGGTATAAAAATACGTTTTTGTTAACAAAATCAGATTTTCATAACCGATCTTAATGCAATTTGTATAGTTAATCAATAATTTGACTGAGTATGTGTCAATTGAACGGTTTTTGCCATCGGCGATCGATTCGTATCGATATTCCAAAAGCCGTGAAAGTTATCGATAAAGTGCAATAGCCTTGATCTGTCGATAAGTAGATAGAATAGAATAGATATAGAATCTGAAGTCCCTAGTTCTTAGAGTATCTGATATCGGAGAACACAGTCAGACAAAGTCAGCGTTTAATGCTGATCAGGAATGTATATATATGTATGTGTATATATGTATGTGTACTTTATGTTTCCCACAGCTAGTTACACACACACTTTACACTGTTCTTAATGGGCGCCGGCTATAATAAATATTATTGTGTTTTTAATGGGCATACATTGGTCGCGGTTTTATTACACCCCTTTGACCCACTTAAATGGGCACAGGGTATAAGTAAAAGGCCGCGGCAGAGTCAGAGACAGTGGAAACCGAGACAGGAGTGCCAACAACCATTTCAAAAGCAATTAAAAATGTTTAATACATACAATTAAAGTTTTAATGGACAGGCGAATGTTGCCAGCGCGACTAGTCCCCAGCACCACTGATGCTATCAGCGGTAGTGGGTGGGGTAGGTGGCTGGGGGTGGCTGGCTGGTAGATGGAAAGGCGCGGGCACATGGCCAAAAATCAAACATCATTTTTCGGCTGCTCGGTAATTAAATCAAAATTCATTCAGACTCAAAATTAAATTTGTGCCGACTCTAAATTTCCACGGCCAAAGAGCCAAACGGAAAACACCAAAGGTACGGATGGAGTGGAATTTGGCGATGGGTGCGGGGGCAGGGGCAGAGGCAGGGGCAGAAAATTCATAAGACTGCTGCCTGTCAGCAAGTCAGTATTTATATAGACCCGACACGCGCTCACTCCCATCACTCCCTGCATCCCTCCCTGCCTGCCTGCCTGTGTCTGTAAGCCTTTAAGACTACGGCATCCCCACCACCCTCTACCTCCTGCTGGCCCAGCTGCTATTCTTGGGACTTGGTATAATTTTATTAAGTGATTTTCTATTGTCGATTTAATAAAAACACGCCCCACCACACAGACAAACAGACAGCACTCCCAGCCTCGGTCTGGTCACCCAATTTGACGGTCCATCTATCAATCCATCAATCCAAACAGCCTGAGCCTATCTATCCATCTATCCATCCACGTGACGTGCGAGCGAGCTGTGGTCTCTGTAATTGAATGCATGCCACTGGCATAAGAGTAGCTCTTCTTGAAATTAGCAGTGGTTCCTTCCAAATGCAAATAGCATCAGCAAAGTGATGAAAAAGTTAATTAAACTTTTTGATGAGATTTCTGAATTTATCATGGAGCCACCCCGCGCAGGCCAACCCTCTTAGATACACATTACATGCTTGGGCAAAAAGAAGAGAAAAATTAAAAAAAAAAAGCAAAACTTCGACATGTCTGTCGTGTCACTTTCTCTCTCTCTCTCTCTCTCTCTCTCTCACACTCGCTCTGGCTCCCTCTCTGTCTCTATCTGGGATGTTTGCCCAAGTTATACTTGTATTTGTTCAAGTGTCAGTCGGGCGATGCTCTCAACTTTCAAGCTTCAACTTTGACGTGTCATTCACATTCTCCCGGCTCCTGTCTCCCGGCTCCTGTCTCCCGGCTCCTGTCTCCCGGTCTGCGCCTGAGGCAGAGTGCTTCAGTGATGGCATCCACAAACTTTCTAAATTATCGCTGGTCATTGTTTTTTCCTCCAAATATTCTGTACACAACTAAGTAACTGAGCAACCAGCTTAAAACAAACGCATTTGTCCTTGGCACACAATGAGAATTCCATGACAGCAGCAAACCAGTCTCGAAAAGACAGCCAACCCAACTTAACCTAATCCAATCCAAATTCAATCCAAGGCCTCAATGGCAGCTATCCAGTTATCCGCTTTCCACTCATTATGCCAAAATGAGCCCCTCAAACGCTTCAAATCGATTATATTGACGCTTATGTTAATGCTGATGTTGATGCCGATGCCGATGCTGATGCTGATGTGGATGCGGATGTTGATGCGGATGTCGATGCGGTTACCTTTTCCCAATGGGAATACATATGAATTAATTACAATGTGTCCAACCTTCATCATGAAAAATGACTTTCAGTTCAATCCCATTAACATTTATGCATATATGTATATATATATATATATATATACTCCTCTAAACATGTCAATTATGGGGGGGGGGGAGACAGGTACATCCGTTCCATATGAGCTGTAAAGAGGCCGCAAAAAGTTCGACAGCGTTGCCAATACGCGTGGCGGGTGTTTTAGGTATTTGGGTGGTTGGGTGGCAATCTAATAAGCCCAGTCTCGCTCGAGGCTTACCACCACAATTGAGTTGCGTTTTAACACCTCACCAGGGAATGCGGGCCACGCCCATGCCACATGCCACAGCGCTCATCTCGTCAGCGACACTTGATAAGCAAATACAGCAAAATGTTATCCCAGCTGGAGCAGCAGGACGCTACCACACCCAGCCGGTGGCTAATCTGTAATTAATTGGGACACACACAAGCACACACACACCGGCAAACGCGCACACACACACAGACACACACACACACACACAGACACACACACACACACACACATTTGTATACAGGACACGCACAAAGGCACAGGCCTGGGTGGTAAAGCGTTTCGGCCAGTTGAGCTGCACACAAAAAGAGAGAGAGCTCTCGACGAGAAGATACCCTGTAGCTATAGCTGTTAAATACAATTTAGCATCTGCTGGTAGTTGTTTATTTTACAGTTAATCAAAAGTATGTAAGTCAGTTATCAGCGAGTTGCTTGACTCTTATTTGAATTGCTAATCGATTTTTATCGATAAAATGAATTAAACTTTAAATGTAAAATTGAGAACGGTTTGCTTAAACAGTTCAACTCGGCTGTTGGTGCTGATCAAGAATATATGTGTGCATATATACACAGTTGATGGGGTCGACGAGATGTTACAAACTTTTGCACAATTTCGATGACAGCCTTTTGGCCATTTGCAATGGGCTCAGTTTCGCCGGGGGGATGAGAGGTGTGCGAAATGTTAAATGGGCGTATGATTGCCGTATGCTAAAGTGATTCCACCTGCTAAGTGTTAACTATAACCTAACCACACACGCATCCGCTATACACACACAGCCATCCTCAGCACGCTTTGCAAGGAGTTCTTGCGGGTGAACGTCTCGGCGATTCTTTATATGATGAACAACGAACAGTTTGGTCACAGCACCGCCTCGGCGCAGTATTTCCTGCAGCTGGCCGGCTACTTGGGCATACCGGTGATCTCGTGGAATGCGGACAATTCGGGATTGGAGCGGAGGGCATCGCAGTCGACGCTCCAGCTGCAGCTGGCGCCGAGCATTGAGCATCAGAGCGCCGCCATGTTGAGCATCCTGGAACGATACAAGTGGCATCAGTTCTCTGTGGTCACGTCACAGATCGCCGGACACGATGACTTTGTGCAGGCGGTGCGGGAACGTGTCGCCGAGATGCAGGAGCACTTCAAGTTCACCATCCTCAATTCGATTGTGGTCACGCGCACCAGTGACCTGATGGAGCTGGTGAACAGCGAGGCACGCGTCATGCTGCTATATGCCACACAGACGGAGGCGATAACCATACTGCGTGCCGCCGAGGAAATGAAGCTGACCGGCGAGAATTACGTGTGGGTCGTCAGCCAGTCGGTGATCGAGAAGAAGGATGCCCATTCTCAGTTTCCCGTTGGCATGCTGGGCGTCCATTTCGATACGAGCAGTGCGGCGCTAATGAACGAGATCTCGAATGCGATCAAGATCTACAGCTATGGTGTGGAGGCCTATTTGACAGATCCAGCGAATCGGGATCGTCGCCTGACCACCCAGTCGCTATCCTGCGAGGACGAGGGGCGCGGTCGCTGGGACAACGGCGAGATGTGAGTATCCAGAGTTGGGCATCAGATGCCCCAGTCTCTCTCAGTTACCCCTAGATCCTAGAACTCAATTTGTTGGTCAGCTTCTTCAAGTATTTGCGCAACGTGTCCATCGAGGGGGACCTCAACAAGCCGAATATCGAGTTCACTGCCGACGGCGACTTAAAGTCCGCCGAGCTAAAGATCATGAATCTGCGACCCAGCGCCAACAATAAGAATCTCGTCTGAGGAGGTAAGTGCTGCGTTATGCATGCTACGATCCACCCACCTAATCACTATCACTAACCACTTATCACTAATCTAACACTGATCTAACCACTTAATACTCACTTTATATTCTTAACCTTAACTATTTTTCTCTGGCACTCACTCTGGCATTCACTGTACAAAAATACATCAACACGCAACGCACAACATCCACACAATCCACATTCACTGTACAAATGTTATCCATCCACACCGATATACTCTCACTGTACAAACACAAATTAACATTGGAAACAATCTTCACCATCAAAAAAACACCATCCACACACAATACGTACAACAACCACATTAAATCCACACTCTATTCCTACACCATCCACACTCCATCCACCACTATCCACATCGCATATCATTCATCCAATCATCCACACACCATCCACCCACCATCTACATGCTATTCACACGCCATCCACACACCATCCACACACCATCCAATTCAAATAATACATTAACATACACGTTATCCACCCACCATCTACATGCTATTCACACGCCATCCACACACAATCCATATACCATTCTCACCACATCCACACACGTCGTTCACACACCATCCACACACACGATCCACACACACACACACACACACGCTTCGTATAATTGCAACTTTGTTTACTTGGGACACACTCACAAAACACAACAAACACCACAAAAAACACAAAACGAAACGAAAAAAAAAACGCTGCCACAGATTGGCGTTTGGAAGTCGTGGGAGACACAGAAGTTGGACATACGCGATATAGCGTGGCCAGGTAACTCGCACGCTCCGCCGCAAGGTGTGCCCGAGAAATTCCATTTAAAGATCACATTCCTCGAGGAGGCACCCTATATCAATCTGTCACCCGCCGATCCAGTGAGTGGCAAGTGCCTGATGGACCGCGGTGTGCTCTGCCGTGTGGCGGCCGATCACGAAATGGCCGCCGACATTGATGTGGGTCAGGCACACCGTAACGAGTCCTTCTATCAATGCTGCAGCGGCTTCTGCATCGATCTGCTCGAGAAATTTGCCGAGGAGCTCGGCTTCACCTACGAACTGGTACGGGTTGAAGATGGTAAATGGGGTACACTTGAGAATGGTAAATGGAATGGTTTAATTGCCGACTTGGTTAACCGCAAGACGGACATGGTCCTCACATCTCTCATGATCAACACCGAGCGCGAGGCGGTCGTCGATTTTAGTGAGCCCTTCATGGAAACGGGCATTGCCATTGTGGTTGCCAAGCGAACGGGCATCATATCGCCCACGGCCTTTCTGGAGCCTTTCGATACGGCCTCCTGGATGCTGGTAAGTCGATCTGGTCTGTGCCTGATAAACACTGATAGAACCGGTAAGTTCCTCAATTCTACAACTCTATATGCTTTTCTCTCTCTCTCTCTCTCTCCTCTTCTGGCCACTCTGCTCTCTCTCTCTCTCTCACTCACTCACACTCTGCCCGCTTCAACTGCATCGTCCCACACCCAAATCCCAAATCCCAAATCCCAAATCCGAAATTCCACATCCCAAAATCCCCATCCAAATTAACAAACAACCAACAGGTGGGCATCGTCGCCATTCAGGCAGCCACCTTTATGATCTTCCTGTTCGAGTGGCTCTCGCCCAGTGGGTACGACATGAAGCTATATCTCCAGAATACGAACGTGACACCCTATCGCTTCTCCCTGTTCCGCACGTACTGGCTTGTCTGGGCGGTACTCTTTCAAGCTGCCGTACATGTGGACTCTCCGCGTGGTTTCACCTCCCGTTTCATGACCAATGTTTGGGCTCTGTTCGCCGTCGTTTTCCTTGCCATCTACACTGCCAATTTGGCCGCCTTCATGATAACCAGGTTCGTATTCTCACTCTTTCTCTCTCTCTCTCTCTCTCTCACTGTCTCTCTCTCTGTCTCTCTCTCTCTCTCTCTCTCCATCTCACACTCACTTGCTGTCTTTCTTCATCTCTCTCTCTCTCCCTCTCTCTCTCTCTCTCTCTCTCTCTCTCTCTCTACCGCTCGCTATCGCTCTCTTCATCTCTGCCTCATTGGGGTGCGGCTTTTGCAGAGAGGAGTTCCACGAGTTCAGTGGACTCAACGATAGCCGCTTGGTGCATCCGTATTCGCACAAGCCCTCGTTTAAGTACGGCACAATTCCCTATAGCCACACGGATTCCACGATACACAAGTACTTTAAGGATATGCATTACTATATGAGGCAGTAAGTATCGATTGTCGATCGCCAGTCAATCGATTCAAATCGATAACAATAACCATCCACGCAGGTACAATAAGACGAGCGTCGCCGATGGCGTTGCTGCCGTCCTCAACGGCAACCTGGACTCGTTCATCTACGATGGCACCGTGCTCGACTATCTGGTTGCCCAGGACGAGGACTGTCGCCTGATGACCGTCGGCAGTTGGTATGCCATGACTGGTGAGTGTCTCTCTCTCGCCCCCTCCCTGTCTCTGCTACCCTCTGCTATTATTTACAGGGTATGGCTTGGCCTTTAGCCGCAACTCCAAGTACGTGCAGATGTTCAACAAGCGGCTGCTCGAGTTCCGTGCCAATGGTGACCTGGAGCGATTGCGTCGCTACTGGATGACGGGCACTTGCCGGCCGGGCAAGCAGGAGCACAAATCATCGGATCCGCTGGCATTGGAGCAATTCTTGTCGGCATTCCTGTTGCTCATGGCTGGCATATTGTTGGCCGCGCTGCTGCTGCTGCTGGAGCATGTCTATTTCAAGTATATACGAAAGCGTCTGGCCAAGAAGGATGGGGGTCATTGTTGTGCGCTCATCTCGCTGTCCATGGGCAAATCGCTGACGTTTCGCGGCGCCGTTTTCGAGGCAACCGAAATACTGAAGAAGCATCGCTGCAACGATCCCATCTGCGACACGCATCTGTGGAAGGTGAAGCACGAGTTGGACATGTCCCGGTTGCGGGTGCGCCAGCTGGAGAAGGTTATGGACAAGCATGGCATCAAGGCGCCACAATTGAGGTAAGTTGCGCCCGACCCACCAGCCCCACCAGAGTCTAAACTCTCGATGCATGCTGTTCCGCAGACTGGCCTCATCCTCGGATCTGCTGAATCATCATCATCTCAAGGAGCGGCCGCCGTTGCTCGGTAATCTCAGTCTGGCTGCCAGCGCACAAGATCTATACAGGTGGTAAGTTTTTCTTACTAAACCCTCCCCCAACCCACACCCCACCCCCTAACCACTCCATCCGCCCTTGCAACTCCTCGCATGACCCCGCTTGTTGTGTGCGTGTGTATGCCAATCACTTTGCAGCAATTCAATTAAGCAATTGATTAGGGTAACATTTCAACGTTGCTCTCTTTGACACATCGTTCCTGACCAGCTTCCCTCGCTCCCCAGCAATGTGGCTGCTGCTGCTGCTGCTGCTGCGGCTACAGCTGCTGCTGCTCTAATAAAAATCTATGGAAATTACTTTATTAAATTACCTTATCTCGGTTCCTGAGTCGATACGCACATTGCCTGCAAGCCGAGCAGTCCCTGCCCCATAGTCATAGTCCCAGCAGCGCAATTTCCGACAGTTCCTGTTGTCATTCATTTTGGGTTTATTCTGCATCCGAGTCGAATCGAGTGGAATCGAGTCGACTCGCGCCGAGCACAGCCTGTGGGTGTGGGTAAATACACACACACCCACACACATCACCACACGTGGCTATATTAAAGTCCATTTGCATAACATGGTCGCTGGAAATGACGCAATCAAGCCCATCAAGACCACCAAGTCCATCCATCCATCTGTTCATCTCTGGCACATACTCAGTTGCCAACTGCATCACATTGGTTAGTCGCAGAGCTTAACTATTTAAATTAGTTAGTTGCAAGGCTTAACTATTCAAACTTAAATGCTCTTTGCATACACTTGCACAAAAACCATTCAACATTTACATTTACCCATTCTTAATGGGTTCAGGGTTGATAAAAAAGAATCCTTTCCAATTTAATGGGTTTTTTTTTCGGCTATTTAAAAGTTATTTCTAAACACCAAAGCATTATTGTGGTTTTAAATTTAATTTTGCATTTGAGGGCGTTTTGTTCGCTGAGTGTAGGCGAATGAGAGCCAATGTTTTGTGGATGTGCAACATTGAGATAGACACATTTTGCAACGCATTGTGGCATGAATAGAATTAACTGCGACAATGAGTTACAATGGGTTATGTGTATATATATATAGAAACACACACATATATATATATATATTTATATGTGTGTGTGTGTGTGACTTCGAGGGTTGTTTGTAGGTCAATGTTCAATATGCCGAGTGATGTTTAAGGTTTCATCACACGCCGCAAATTGTGCGAATCGCAGCCCTTTAACACTTCGGCTTGTAGTATCCTTTTCCTATTTTGTTCTTCTGGGGAGGGGTGGGGGGAAGGCCAGGGCATGTTTATGCATGTTCACGTTCATTGTCGTGTTCGTGTTCGTGTTCGTGTGTAAACTTTCGAGAAAACTTTTCAACAAATTGTGCAAATTAGGAACACGAATAAGAGCGGCGAATAAAAACTTTGTGATACAGCAAAATGTATGCCACAGAAAGATGAATGCATTTACATACATTGCAAACCCACACTCCCACACACACACACACACTCACACACACACACACACACACACACACACTCAGGCATTTGTAGAACATGTATGTTTATTTATATTCATGCCATGTGAAACGATGGGCGAAAAAAAAACGAAACATTTTAAAACTTTGCAAACAGCAGCAACAGCAACAACAATGTGGCCAAAAGGGGTTAAGGGGGAATGTGGGGGTATAAGGATATGGATATAAATAGGAATAGGGATAGGGATAGGAATAGGGATGGGGATGGGGAGATATATAGACATCAAATATCTCATGTTTCCCATTCCATACCCTGTAACCTTTAAGAGTGTGTATTTAAAAAGGCATAACAAAATAAGGAACTAAGCATAAAAAGTCGATAGACAAACTGCAGTTGAACATTATTTGATTTAATCGATAGCTTTGCCCCCAACCACCGATAAGAATCAAGAGCTGATATTGGAATAAACCTTGACTTCATTTTAATTAACTGTGCAAATTGAAGACTGAATGACTCTGGTCAGATGATGAGTTTAACGATGAGTTGATACCGTTTGGCTACAGGGTAACTTGTAGTCTTTCACTTGCACGCTGACTTGTGGCTGTTGTGTGTTGTGTCTGCTTGACAAAAGGTTTAAGGCACGACTTGTTGTGGTTGCTGATTCATTTCGCCAAGAATGAAGCCCTAAGTAATATTTTTCCATTTTGAATAGGTGCAGAGTCAGCATAGCCAAGACAATTTCATAGTAAAACGTTTTTGCATATGTAAATTTGAATCGGGAGAATGTTGCAGAAAGCAAGAAAATAAAACAGCAACATTGAAATCCCCTCTTTCGGCGCAGCTTCAATTTATCAATTTAATTCCCTTTGCACGTTACTCAACACACAACAAAAGCGACATAAACGGTACTTCATCGTCCCTTTAGAATTTTCTCTTTTCGACATATTCGATTTATTATCGCTCAGCAAATACTTAAGAGAAAATTATTCTGTCTTTCGCTTTTTCTTTCTTGGAGTGTACTCCATGCACATATATATATTATTTTCGATTAAAATAATGTAAACAGTTAAATTCATAGGGTCTCACTGGGTGGTCGGCGGCGGGGGGAACAGTCGCAACGCCTGCTAATTGTTGCTGCTGCCTGTTTTAAAAGCTCTCCCTGTCTCTCTCTCACTCTCACTCTATCACTCTCACTCTCTCACTCTCTCACTCTCACTCTACACGTTTTCTGTTTTTCTTTTCATTTTCCTTCTTTTTTTTGTTTTTTTGCTTTTTGTTTGTCCTTTTTTCCCCATTCACTTGTTGGCACTAATTTATTTACATGCGAGCCCTTGGGAGACGCCCTTCTCCCCACCCCCACCCCTAATTTGATGATTGATTGATGATGTTATGTTTGCCTCTCCTCCCATCTCCTCTCTTCTCCTCCCCTCTGCTCTGCTCTGTTTTTTTTCTGTGCTCCATCTCCATATTCAACTCGAGAGCATCCTTCTGCCCGTGAGTGCGTGTGTGTGCGTGTGTGCGTGTGTGCGTGGTGTGTGTGTGTAAGTGTGAGTAATGCGCTTGCAGGCGTCACTTTCCCATGGAGATGGACAACAAAGGATGTGCCACTGTATGCTGTATACTGCTAATGCCATCGATTTACGCAGCTATTTACTTACACTTTGCACTGTCCTCCCAATCTGCCTCAATTACCTTTCCCTTTTGTTGGGTGAACAGTATTCGCATGATAGATGTTTATATTTGTATTGGAATCTTATATATATACATATACTTGACTTGACTAACTTTCTGGAGTCTCTGTTGGCATTGTCCATACTCGATAAATGCTGCAACTGCTGCCGATTTGTTGCTGCCACCAACGATGTCAATCAACATGCAACCAGGTCATACAAAACGGAAATCGCCGAAATGGAAACGGTGCTCTGAATCGTTTGGAGAGATTTGTATGAATCATATTGATGGCATTGGCATTGGCATTGGCATTGGCACTGGCATTGGCCATTGCCACTAAAATCCTATTATTACATACTGATAATCGAAACTCAATCAAGCAGCTGCCAACGCAACAACATCCAACAACTAAAACAACATTTCAATGAACGAATAATTGAGAAATGCTTTTTTGTCATTTTTCGCATAACGGCCACGATTTCAAATTGATACACAGCCACGTTTACACCAAAAACCATAGTCAAATATTAAAAGAAAAAGAAAAAGAAAAAATAATAAAAAGAAAAGAAAAACAAAAAAATCTCTCCACATATACAAATATAGGTGTATATTTAATCAATATGATGCCGCATGGCAATTAAAAAGACGTTTCAAATAAATGTAAACCGAAAGCTTTTCAAAAGTTAAACAACAATTTAAAACTACAACTAAAATAAATATAAAAAACATCAAATAAAAACCCAAAGCGCCTCACACACACACACACACACGCACACACGCACACAGAGATGAATCGCAGTAGGAGAAGGAGAAATGGAAACGGAAACGGAATAGGCGTTCAGTGTTGACTAACTGATTAATGATGTAGCAGAAGACCCAAAGAAGAAGCCAAAACATATGCTTAACAATAAGTTTTAAACAACAACAAAAGGAAAGCAGTTGTTATTATTATTCTCGATTGAACTGTGACATGTTAACAAGCAAGCAAACAAACAAACAAACAAAAAACAAACAAAGAGAAAAACAACAAAGAAGCAAACAAGCACAAATGTAATAAATGTTTTTTTTTTTAGTATTTACTAAATTATACATAAATGCTAATCAAATGTGAAACGATATATATATATATATATACATATATAGAGGAGGTCGAGCTGGAAATTGAACTTGAATTGAGAATTAGGCATTGCTAAACATATACACATTAACATATTTATATATGTATGTATTTACTTAATTATTATGAATGTTATTGCATATAAACGTACATTCATTTATTGATATACACACACACACACACATACACATTTATACATACATATGTATCGACATGCAGCCATTTTAACATATTTATATATACATATATATTCATGTACTATACACATTATGTTTTCCTGAAAACGAACAACAACAAAGCGAAAATTGAAATCGTATTTCGAATGCTATGCGAATTGCTTGCTCTTTAGTTTGCCGATCAATCGATCAGGCTAAGATCCGACATAAGTACACATATTTACATATATGTTAGATATGTATGTATGCAAGCGTTTCATTTGCAGTTTTAGCACACACACACACAGACACACATTTTTAATGAACAGCAATGAAAAGAAATGCAATACAAATATTTTATCGGAATACCGAAGATAAGAAACACTCACACTTCGCTATAACACCCTGTACCCAGCTGAAGCGCTTGCTTAGCGTTGCCCAACACTGATTAACTAGCGCGTGCAATGTATAAAAACACATATACATGTGCATGTGTGTGTGTATGTTTATGCATATCTGTACATTTAACTTATGCTGCTGCCTCTTCCCTTTTTTCTGTTGCTCCTTTTGTTTGCTCTTTTCTTGTGCTCAGCGCATGGGTGCAGGGTTAAACGCACGGTGTAACAAATAGAGATGAATGTCGTTTTAATTTATACAAAAGAAAGAAGAAGAATAAGGAGGAGAAAGAGCGAGTTGCGTAGTGATTATAAAGCAAAGAATTAAATACTTAGAAGCATAAATAAAACAAAACATAATAAATCGTCAAACTAAAATAACTAAAAGCGAAACTAAACACTTAAATAAATATACATATACATATAAACATTTTATATTTAACTAAAATCAAAGCTAAAATTGAATAATTCAATGATTGTGTTGCTCTTCGTTTTATGTCTCTTCTAAATGTTTAGACTCGCATGTGAAACACATGCATGTATTTAAAAAAACACACACACACACATACATACATACACTTTAACGACATGCTACATACATACATGTGTGTGTATGTATATGCATCAGTGGTCGGCTTGTGTAAAGCGGAAGAGCAAGAGTCTAAGTCAGTGTCTAACTCGATTATACGGTGAATAAAGCTCAACGTACTCTCCCCCTTCCTCCTCTATCTGTCACTCTCTGCCAATGCTGTGCATTCCGTTCGTGTCCTACTCTTGTGCGTTACTTTCTGCATTGCAATTCGCTTGATTTGCTCTCACAGCTTTTTTGTTATCTGCTCAGCTGTCAGCAGAGTCGACCACTGGTTTTTATGTGCGCTTCTTCAATCACTTGATTATGTAAACAACTTATAATTGGATTATTGATATACATACATACATACAAACATACAAACATACAAACATACACATCCACACAAACACACACATATATATATATATATTTATTGAATGTAATCGCTTTAAGCTTGTTATGTTACAAAACTCAACACACACACACACACACTGACACACAAAAGCCACACAAAGTAAAGACAAAACAAGACAAAAGGAAATGAAAAGAAAGGAAAAAGCAAACAATGTTAACAGTAAAAAAAACTTAAAAAAAACGCATTGAGTTTTATTTGCAAAGAGTGATTTTTTGTAGTAAAAATATTTTATACACAAATTAAGTACAGAGACGAATAAAAAAAAGGGAAAAAAAAAACAAAAAACCAAAGAAAAGACAAAAACAAAAGAAAAAAAAACCGAAATAGCGAAATGTTAATTATTACGTATATATTTTTTAAGACAAATTGTTCACATTTAAAACGTAAGCAGAAAACCGGGCGGAAAATGCAGTAAAGATAACGAAGGAAAACGGGAAAATTGGAAAACGTGTTGAGGAGACAACAATTTAGTATTTAACAAAGAAAAACAAAACTTTACGGACAAATTAAAACAAGTAAAACAAGTTAACATTACATTGTATAAGTAGTTAGTAATTTAACACTAATCCCAAAGGAAACTCTAAGCTAAGCCGTGAAAAAACAAAAAACAAAAAAACAAAAAACGAAAACCAAAAACAAAACATAAAAGAAAACACAAATGTTTAATGTATGTATTTGTGTATACAACATGTTGTTTTTTTATTAATGTTATTAAGTTAACGAGTACGTAAATGAGCGAAAGTGCAGCCTGAGGATAACACACACTCACACACCCACACACACACCCACACACACAGCTAGATAAATACATATATATATACATACATATATATACCTAATGAGGGCATTTTGTTGAATGTTTAATAAATATACAAAACAAAAAGAAAACCATATATAAATTAAAATTAACAAAAAAAAAACTAAAAAAAATGGAATGCAAGAAAGAGAAGAGGCGTAAAAAGAGAAGATTTTTACCATGTAACTCGCATGGAAGTAAACAAATTGAATATTTAAATAAATGTGTATGTCCTTAACGTATGTCATACATCATATGTCATATGTCAAAGTTCGCTCTCAAGTATGTACATATATTCCTTTTAAACTAATGCACGTGACAAATTGAAATCAACATCAAGCCGAATTACACTAAACAAGTGAACAAATATTGCAACATAATAATAGTATGGAACACACACACACACACATCAACATAACTGCTTAAGCATACAACGACAACAAAATCAAAAACAGCAAGAACAAGAAACAACTAAATTCACATAAATTAGATAATATTGGCAACGCAATCCGGAAAGAGAATCGATATTTATCAATATTGAATATGCATTGATGTGGTAGTTACAAGGTGGTCAAAACGAGCAAACATACATACACACGTACATTACGAAATTATAAACAAAAAAAAACTTGCAATAAATGTGTATACAAAAACAGAAAACAACAAAAATCTCTTGTTTCCTTCAACGATTTGAATTTAAAATAGTGGTAATCGTAACGGGCGCTTGTAGCATATCAGGCAGCTTATTGTCACGCCACGCACTTGTAGCACTTGGGTTTCGGGTGCTTAGCCAGTTTGACAGTGTTGCATAGCATTAGCCGGCGCGCGTAACCCAACACTCTTTTTTGGCCAACTCAAAGCGACACTGGCAACCACTCGTCCATTTTGTCAACGCTCCCAGCGGCATCCAGAACGTGAGTAGAGATAAAAATTCGTTTTCTTGACCCAAATGTGCATATAAAATAATGGAAATACTAGCAAAATGCTGCCTACAAAGTTGCAACACCTCGAAGCAATTGCAATGCAGTTTTCAAAGTATTTTGCATTATTTTGTTTTGGTACATTTTGCATATGGCACGTGGGCCACATATTTTTTTTTTCCAAATTTTTAGGTTATGTTTTGGAGAAAAGTGTGAAACAATTTATAATTGAATATATTTTGCGTTATAGGTTTCGTAACTCTTTCACGTTAAAATGTCGGGAGGCTTAGATATACTGTCCCTCAAAGAGGATGACATTACCAAAATGTTGGTCGCCACCACCCATCTGGGCTCGGAGAACGTCAATTTCCAGATGGAACAATACGTTTTCAAGCGTCGCGCCGACGGCGTCAACATCATCAATCTGGGCAAGACATGGGAGAAACTGGTGCTCGCTGCACGCGCCATCGTCGCCATTGAGAATGCCTCCGATGTGAGTGTCACAAGAAAATTGTATTTATTTTTATTTGTTGTTATTGTGGCGTACTCATGATGATGCTTAAATTATCTTTCGGGTATGAAATGCAATGATTTCAACTTAAAAGCTGACCACGCCACAAACACCAAATGCTAGTCTTATATATATATATATATAAATGTGTGTATTTACTTGTCTAATGCTGCTCCTCGTTTAATGTCGCAGGTGTTCGTCATCTCGTCGCGCCCCATTGGCCAGCGTGCCGTGCTGAAGTTTGCCAAGTATACGGATACGACGCCAATTGCTGGCCGCTTTACGCCCGGCGCGTTCACCAATCAGATTCAGCCCGCTTTTCGCGAGCCTCGTCTGTTGGTGGTCACCGATCCCAATACCGATCATCAGCCAATTATGGAGGCATCGTATGTGAACATACCCGTTATTGCGTTCACCAATACGGATTCGCCGTTGCGCTACATTGATATTGCCATACCGTGCAACAACAAGTCGCCGCATTCGATTGGTCTGATGTGGTGGCTGCTTGCCCGTGAGGTGTTGCGTCTGCGTGGCACCATTTCGCGCACCACCGAATGGCCGGTGGTCGTCGATCTGTTCTTCTATCGGGATCCCGAGGAGGCCGAGAAGGAGGAGGCTGCAGCTGCCAAGGAGCTGCTGCCGCCACCCAAGGTCGAGGAGGTCGTCGATCATCCCGTCGAGGAGACTACCAATTGGGCCGATGAGGTCGCTGCCGAGACTGTTGGCGGCGGTGTCGAGGATTGGAACGAGGATACCGTCAAGACCTCCTGGGGCAGCGATGGCCAGTTCTAAATAACTGTGCACCACAAATAAATGGCCAACATTTATGTTTCCTAAATATGCCCACGTGTTTTTCTTCCTTCCATTCTCTCTCCAACTGAGCGAGAGACAGACGCATGCACATGAGCAGTGCGGCAATACACAGCAGACAGAGAGAGAGAGATAGCAGTAGAGTGCCTCTCACTTGCAGATGCACGCGCAACATTTGAGAAGTCAAAGCAGTTCCGGCCACCAGTTGCATTTGCTCAGACATGCCTCCGCCAGTAGCCTTACTTATGATTGAAAATGGATAGAAAGGGGTCTAATGGCTTGCTGCAAATGTGTGTAACAGGCAGAAGGAAGCAACTCCAATCTCATAGATGATATATATATTCTTCATAAGGATCAACAGCCGAGTCGATGCAGCCATGTTCGCCTGTCTCAGAGACCACGAGAGCTAGAGACTTCAACCTTGCAATATACGTTCATGTATTCCATAAGCAGAACAGGTTTCGAGTTCCGATAGCAATAAAGTATTAAAGTCAAAAGTCCAGATGCATATTATTGATCAACTGGACGAATTTAATCAAAATCGGCTAAAAATAGACACCCGAGTTCCAGTCGAAGATGTATTTTAATACTAATCTCGTTTCCATTAACAGACGCAAGCATTTTTAATATAAATTTTATATATATTTGCGTGTGCATCAGTCAATATTAAGTTGCTCAATAAAACTAGAACATATTCAACAGTTGGATGCAGGGCATATCGTAGTCGAGCTCAGGCGACTTCCGCATTGCTACTGCTATAAAAGAGCAGAGCGAAAGAGCAGCCATTTGATCAGTTTGCTATTGCTAAATTCGAATAAGAAATGCAAACAGGCAGCTTTTACAATATTAATAAATTTATTTTTGTTTGTTTCGCTTTATACAAATAGAAAACAGTTAATGATTGCTTAGTTGTACAGATATTAAAAACCTTTCATTTCGACGACGGGTCTTTTATATGCATGTGTGTATATTATATATACACACCTGGACACTCAGACACCTGTGGAGACCAATAACTTGTGAGTCTTCAACAGAATAACATAAACATCATGTACAAAATACAGTATTTTGCACATGATATTTACCTTCTTTTTTTGTTTGTCTTCACATCCATTTTAGTGTCCAGGTGTCTACATAGATGTAAGTAAAAAAAACGAAAGGAAATGAACAAAAATAATGTTAAAAACACAGTGTTAATTTATAAAGTTGTAAATTTGATTTGATATTTATGTATATATATATATATATGTGTGTGTGTGTATGAAGAGTATGTAAGTTTCATCAAATCAGCAGTGAGACTGCATAGTTCAAATCAGCTGCCCCTTAAACATACCGTAACCCCAAAAAAAATCGAATGAATGAATTAATGAAAAATATCGTTGCTAGAGTTTTCTTCTATCCTTGACGCTCCCTAATACATATTATAGTATATAACATTTACAAAAATATTGATCGACATTTGTGCTGATCAAAATCAACTGCTAACTTTGCATTTCCATTAACTAATCACAATTAATGCAACAATTGTTGATTGGTGATAATGAAACATCTATATATATATACATATGCATATGTGTGTGTTTGTGTGTATGTGTGTGTGTGTGTAACTGGCGACTTATACACAAATATATATATATACATATATATATATATATGCATATGTATATAGTTTGTACACTGAACGAATTACATTAACAATGATTGTTCATGAACAAATTAAAAACATATCTGAACAAAAAAAGAAGACGTATTTATAGTATATTACTGTGTGTGTGTGTGAGTGTGTGTGTGTGTGTGTGTGAGTGTGTGTGTGTATATGTGTGTGTTGAAGTTTTCTTCTTGCATCAATTTATGCTGGCTTAAAGGGATTTGGACGTGCTTTAAACTCCGTCCTCTTGCGCAGTTCCTTTCGCTCATTCAACTCCTGCTGCTTAAGTTCGTCGTCGAGCTGCAATGAGAGAGAGAGAGAGAGGCATATAGATAATTACGTTATATATTTATTAAATACTATTGCTATTTCACATTATATGCCCTGAAAAAACCCGCTAACGACAGCCGACCAACTTTCCACAGTCACCCAGTCAATTAAAGCGAATAGTTTGCGGCCATTAAAATCATTAAAACCTGTACAGGTGTAAACTTGAAGCAGCCCACAACGGCAGAGAGCGTCCAATGGGCATAATACAGACCAAGTCGCACACGACTTGATTGTTTTTTGCTCTCTTCACATTGGCCACTTTTTCATCATTTTTCTTAACGACTTTTTTCTTTGTTTTTTTTTGTATTTTTTTTTTCTCTAAAGGATAATGAAATACCCCGGATTCCGTTTAGGGAATTTGGCGAAAAAACCGTGTCATTTTTATGCCCCCTATGCCAAAGTCCAAAGTTTTATTGGCTCTGTTAAAGCTCGTGGCAATAGCAAATAGCAAATAGCAAAACTAAAAAAACTAAATGGAAGCGTAGCATTTTGAATCACAGGGTCGAGACTCGTGGAACGCAGCTGAAGCTCGAGTCTTGTGCAGCTTTGTGAGTAAGTGTCGCCCCTACGTCAAATGAGTCACAAAGCAGCAAGTCTGATGAATTAAAAATAAATACATGAAATAAAATTGGGTCAATGCTCTTGATATATATATATATATTCGTTAGTACAGATGCCTCATGTGCTGACTCTTAAGAAGCAATTTGCATTGAAGTTGCAGCAAATTTGGACAAGGCTATTCAAATAAACACTCAAATTAATAGTAAAGCTTTTCTCATTGAATCATCAAAAATGCTGGGCAAGTATGAAAAATCATGAGAGGCAGTCCCATGTGAGGTATATATCTGTCTCGGAGATCTCGGAGACCAGAAAAACTAAAACTTAAAGTAACGGGATCGACTATAATGATGTTACGCTGCGATTTGTTTTGATACGATTTGCGATACGATCTTTTCGGTGTACAAATGAAATCAGTTGCGGTACTTGGCTCTTAAGCCCAACAAATGTGGAATTTAGCTACTGATTACGATTCCGATTGTGAACGTCAATCGGCATATGTATGTATGTATATATATATATACATATATATCTATGCGTACAATACTTATATAGGCGGTCCTTCAATTATTATATACAAACTGTAATTATGATGAATACCCTCTAATTATGTGCATATATATATATATATATATATATATAGATGTATGTATGTGGAGAGCATGTGACGGGCAACGAGCGGACTGAATATATGTACGTATGTATATATCTATATATATGTCTATATGTATAGTGAAAAACAATTACAGAAGCAGCAGCAGCAGCAGAAACTGAGGCTGATAAGATTAGCATAAAACTGGAAATGGAATTCTCGTCTCGTCGTCAGCGACGGAGATCTGCCAACTAGAATATATATATACATATATATATATATAAGTAGACATTTATATCATGATATTATATATAGTATATGGTAAATAGCATGTAGTAGTACCACTGATCCAGTCCCACATCCAGTGTGTGTCTCATATCCGTTATCGTCTTTTGGGGAGTTGTTTTATTCTTTTCTTTTTATGTTGTTGTTGTTGTAGTTTGTTTGTTCAACAATTGTTATTTGAGACGGAGGAAGCCGTTGCTGGTGCAACTGTTGCAGCAGTTGCTGTTGGACTGGAGAGAGCAGTGCTGCCCCCGCCGATCGACTCGTCCTGGGCGGACAGTGTGCTATTGTCGCCATAGAAGCGCGGCTCATCGTGGCCCTCGGCGGGCGGTGAGGCGGTGTCCTCATCCGTGTCATCATCATTGGAGCTATCGTTGGACACAGCAGCAGCAGCGGCGGCACCGCTCGCATTCAATTTGCTGCCAGCAGTGCCGCCAGCGGTGCTGCCGCTGCCGGCCGTGCCAGATGGGATATGCCGCAGTGTCTCGTAGCAGGCATCGCAGACGCGCAACGCCTTGCCACTTTGCTGCGGCAGCAGGAACTTCTTCGAGGAGCAGGCGGCACAGACGACGGCGCCACAATTGCGACAATGATGACGTCGCTGCACAAACGTAAATTGCGTCTTCTTGCAGCGCATACAAATGCTTGCCTCCGCATCGGGCACCCAAACAGCGGCATGATTCTCCACCGGTTTCTTGCCGCTCTTCCGCAGCAAATCCTCCACACACTTGTTGATGTGCGCCATCCATTCCTGTTTCTCGGTGCTTGTCGCCGCATACACCACAAACGATTTGGTTGTGGTGCGTATATACCAACCATTCCGATACTGCAGATTGTCCGCTATCGACTCCAGCGATACCTCCTCGAGTGGCATAATGTGCTGTTTGTTGTACTTCTTCTTGCCGATGACAATGTTGCCATAGACGAGTATATCGTTGAATAGAAAGAATTGACGGGATTTGGGCCGTTTGCGGCACATCTTCGTTAAGACACCCTCCCCGACGAGGACGCGACCGGGCACCGCCAACGATACACCCGAGCTGCCAAAGCAACTCTCCACAGACGCGATCCGACGTGTGTTCAGCTCCGAGTTGACAAGGCGATCAACCATTTTGTTTGTTTGTGATTCGAGTGCTTGGCTTGCAGCGAAAGTGGCGCTGAGTGACTGAGATGGAGGGAGAAAGAGAGAGAGAGAGGTAGAGAGAGAGCGTAGAGCAGGCAGTTAGTTGCGAGCTTGCTTTGTTTACTGTTTACTACAGCTCTATTTAATACGCACAGCAGCAGCAGGCAGGCTGGTTCACGATTTACAGTTTTCTATTGTGACTCTGTTGTTTCCACAAGCGGGCCGTTGATCGTACTTCAACTGTGACGACTGCTCTGCTTCTGCTTCTTCTTCTTCCTCCTCCTCTTCTTCTTCTTGTTGTTGTTGTTGTTGCTGCTCCCACTGTATGCGTGTGTGTAGATGTATGTATGTATTTACGTATGGGCGCAGCAGCTGCTGTTAATCCTTTGGCTCACTGCAATTGTCGTCGAGTTCGCCGAAATTCGGTGCAATCCTTAACGATAGTCACGCGTTGCGCTCTTTATGCAATGCGCACACAACACACACACACCCACAATATAACTGTTATTATTATTTTTTTTTCTACGCCGTCCGTTTACCGAAACGTCATGACTCACACCACACACAAACAACAAGTATGCATACACACACATACATATACACATAAACTGTGTACATGTGTATGTATTTCTTCAATATTAGTGAATATTGCAATCGTTTATGCTTTTTCTGTATTATTATTATTGTTTTACTTTTGAGTCGATGAACGAGCTTCCGTTTTCGTTAAAGAAAAAAAAAAACGCTGCAACTCAAACTTTAATTTTGCCCCAAACTGCTAAATTGCAACTGCTAACGCAAATATGAGACGCTAAATAGATGGACATGTATGTTAGCGCAAAATCGAGACAAAGCTAACATCGTTATCGTTATCGGCACTCGCACTGTTGCAAATGTGAGAATGCTATGTGCGCCAGTGTGGCCAGAAATGGCTGTGCGCCATTTAGATTAGATTTTGGCGATTTTAAACATTAACTTACATATATTTATTCATTATTTATTATTCACCTTCTTCTTCTTCAAATGATGATTCTCCTTGACATTATCATCGAATTCACGACGATCCCGCATACGCTGCTCCGTACGTAGATTAAACGGCTTCGGTTTCGTATTTTTTTGGGCCACGCTCATTGGCTTCTCATCCTCATCCTCTTTGGCTGCCTGCATGCTCTGCTGAGTTCAGAAAAATATATATACATACATACATATATGTTGGCTATTTTATTTTACTTACTTGTTGCTCTTTCCATTTCTTCGAGTGCTTTACGGTTTCGGGCGTGACGGGAACTGTGATCCTATGAATCACAATAGTCTCCGAAATTCGCTTGTGCATGGCACGAAAGTTTGGCACCGGATTGCTATGAAATTCGCGTGCCTTCCGCTCCTCCTCGTTGCGCTGTTGTTCGGCCATCTCCCTTTTGGCCTTGTACATATCCTTGAATCTGTAGGCCCGGGGAGTGCCCAAACCGACAGCACCACCACCATCGGCACCATTGGCACCACTTCCACAAGGTGTCCACATTAGCTTAAGTTGCGGCCTCGACTTGACCACTCCACGCGAGCACTCTTCGTCATTGTTGTCTATCTGATTTGTGGGTACCTCCAACTGTTTTCCAGGTGGAGTCAATGGCAACTGCACTTGATCCTGCAGTTCCTGCTTGCAGAATTGATGTTGATTTTGTTCTATTGAAGCGGCGCCAGCACCTGGACAAACTGTTGCGGGTGAGACCAATTCCTTCTTGATTATGGGTACTATCTGCTGCTCTTGCTGCTGCTGTTGGCATTGAGATTGTTTCTGCTCCTGCTCCGGCTCCTGCTGATGTTCGATTTGTTCTATTGGGGCATTGTTGCAGTTGAATGGAGCACGCAAGTTTTCGCCTTTTTCGGACGCAACTGTCAATGATTAATGGGTAATTTGTTAGGGTTACTGCACATATATAAGCGCGAATTAATCATAATTAGATTTATATTTATATAGCACACAGGTATAGTTCGAATATTGCTGATGACTGCGCTTGCTTTGAATGTTTGAAGAGCCGGCTTTTAAAATGGCGCAATTTTTTTGTTGTCTTTTTTTTTATTCAAACTAGCTGTAAAATGTACGGAGACAAGAAATAAACGCGCAAATTCCGCATACCAAAGAAATTCTGTGAGTGATCCAGATTGTAATCGCCCACGCTTATTTCGTCCCAGTCGAAGGTTGAATTTTTGTTACACTTATTGTCCAAATTGTCCATATTACTGCCTAACTCAATCGTATCTATAAATTTTGTTTAGTAATATAAAATCAAACGCACTGACACAGACTCAAACATACGCACAATGCTTCACAGGGTTGCTGATATCGATATCGATAACAGCACGATCATTGCACCGGCGGTTGAGCGAAATTAGTGGGACTTTGCACATTAAACCGATAACAAAAACAAAAAATTTAATTATTTAAAATTGTCTCTCAGTGGAGTTCTTTTTTCCTGAATTAAGCAGATGTCGCAGAATCAAATGAATTTTTAATTTTCTTATAAAAACTTCAGAAGATTTACAATTGATAAAAATATGCAGCCTGTCCCTGCAAAAGCATATGTACATGCCAACGGTCGACTAGGTGGCAGCCCCTTGCTTGAATATTAAGAGAATAGAGGATGAAGGCGCAAATAGAAAGAAAGGAAACAGAGAAGAGCGCTCAATACATAAGGAAATATGAAATTATCCGTTAGAGTTGAAAAAATAGGCAATGATCGAATCTTTGTAAGTTGAACTAAAGTCAAGAAGTCGAGAAGAAAGCCTCAAATTGTTAATTTAATTAAAAGTAGCATGCATAAAATACACGCAATTGTATTTTGAAATTTAAAATGCGCGCGTAAGTTTTTGAAACGGTTTGGAGGGGAACCAAAATGTTGTTAGGATGACATGCGATCGCTAACACATAAAAGGGTGGTGAATTGAAATTATTGTTTAGCACCCCAGGAAGGGCGGGTGCGCTACTGCAATGAAGTCGCCGTTGGACGCCGAAATAACAAATTCTTTTTTTTGTTGCTACTGTCCGTTAAGTCAGCTGTTTTACTAGTGATGTGTAGATCTGTGTGATATTGTGTTATCGAACGGTCCGCGGGCATGGTCAGATCCATCCCTAACGGAGCACTGGATGGACGCAGCTGCTATATTGGGGCAAACTCATCCGTAACAATATATATATATATATATATGTATATAAATATATATTAATATAAGCAGAATGGGCTCAAATAAAAATCATTGATCAGTTTAATTATAAATACGAAAGTGCTTTTTTTTGGTTATGGTATTTTTTGGCATTTTGGTGTTTGCCAATTGCGGTCACTTACTTCTTGCAACCGTAAAACAATAACAATAGAAGACTGCAAACAAACATTACTTTGCCGTCTGCCGCCTAAACACCCGCCTGCCCGTCCGACCGACCGTCGCTCGCATTGATTTACACTCGCCGCCTTTGCCTTTGAATCACATTCTGGTTCTGGTTCTGGTTCTCTAGTTTTGCTGCCAATCTTCGTTGCATTTAGCCATCGGCGTCTTCGACGGTCTTCAGTGCGCTCGACTTTCTGTTTGTGTGTGTGTGTGTTTGTGGATGTGTGTGTGAAGAGCAGTGTTTATTATTTTGTTTTGCGTTCAAACTGATTTTTTGTTGTTTGTTTTTTGTGCTCTGAAAGAAGCAACAATAGAAAAGCGAACGCGCTAAGAAATTCATGGGCATAGCTTGGGTATTATTTATAACAAGAGCAACAAGCTCGAAGCATAAAATCAACTGAAGCGCGACAGGAGATTGAGGGACAGAGGGTCGGCGGGACTAGCGGACGGACGGACTGAAACTGACGCAGCGTGAAGGCGAGCGAGATAGCGAATATACTATACTTAATAACTAAGGCAAGACGACTCCTGCACAAGCATATATATCTGTCTGGTGTGTAATTATATGCCACAAATTACAGCCTAAGCTCAAATCAATAAAGTGCTGTGAAAAAATTCAGTTGGCCCTAACACGCAACGACAACAACAACAACAACAGCAACGTGAGCAGCCAAAACAAACGCACGCACGCACGCACGCATATTAACGCACGCATTGTGGGCGCCCTCCTCCAAACAGACGGGCAGCAGCAGCAGCCGCAGAGCCAAGCAGTGCAAGCAAGAGAGACGCCCACAGCATCAGCTTAAAGCTTCATCATCATCATCATCACATATATATCTCCATAAACATACTATAGAAATAATGGTAAGTCCACAGCTGACGTCGTCGTTGTCGTCGCGCGCCTTTTTCGACCAACACCAAATCCGGCATTGGCAAAAGCAAGCATAACAACAGTAGCAACAACAACAACAACAACAATAGCAACAACACCCACACAGTCTCGGCTCGCAGTCGCAGTCAGAGCTCAGCTCGCCGTTGCCGTCGCTGCCGGCGTCGGCATCGCGATTAACACTTTGCAGCACACAGCAAATCAGTTCAGTTAACGTGCTGATTTGGTTGGTGGCCAACGGTTTTTTTCATATATATATATATATATATATATATATATATATATATATATATATATATATATATATATATATTATATATTTTACATATTGTAGTTATTGTTGTTCAAGTAACCAGCTACGACTGTTAATTAATTATGCGCACACAAATCTGTCAAAGCTGAAGCAAAGCGTTTTCAGCATTAAAACCAGCTGTTCTAATTAACTAGTCAGTTTTAATAAATAAATTGTGTCTGTGTGTGTGTAAAATAAAAGTATTCTCGCTAAGCGAATCACCTGAAAAGAATCCAAGCAAACTCTGTGAATCAACAGGCAGCTTGTACTAAATACAGTGGTCACTCGATAAGCGCAACTTGAGCAAGCAAAAATAAGCAAATTTAACTTTATTACTATTTGAGTGCCTCTGTTTCTAAACTATCTTGATGCAGCTGCCAATTTATGCCAGCCGGCTCAGATCGGACTATATCATGTATCATATAGATGGCATAGGATTAGGTTTTAAACCTGTTACTGCCAAAACTAAGTTCAGATTTGAAGCCAAACAACAAAAAATATATTAAATTGTAGTTAATGAAAAGCTCGAAAGGAGTCGTCATTATCTTTGTTTATTATCTATTTTTGTCTCTGCCTCTCTCTCACACACACACTCTCTCACTCTGTGTACATATATGTATCTCCCTCTCTCTCTCTCTCTCGCTGACAGAGCTCACCGATTGTAACGCGACGCGGCGCACAGCAGGCAAAAATTCAGACACGCGCAATGCTTAAGTCAAAATCAACGCTCAACTCAACGGCGTCAACGGCGGCGGCGACGGCGACAAATGCAGCGATTGCGCTGAGCAGCAACAGCAGCAGCAGCAGCAGCAGCTGCGCTTCTCGCAAACCGAGTCCGGCGCTTCAGGAGGCGAAACGTCGAGCGCGCAACATGCTGAAAGCCCAGTCTACGGAGCCAGTGGTGGACATTTTCCAGAATGTGAGTAAATGTGTGTGTGTGTGCATACACATATACATATATATATATATATATATATACATATTAATCACATATTATTAATCTACCCTGCAGGCCATGAATGCTAAGGATATGCAGCGTGGGCCAACAGCGCTCATCTATGATGACTCAATGAGCGAGCATCGCTGCCTGTGGGATGAAACGCATCAGGAGAGACCCGAGCGCTTTACGCGCACAATGGAACGGTATACCATACTATATAGTATACACTACACATATATATATATATATATATACTATATATACTCTTTCGTTGCACAGTTGTCGGGAGCTGAAACTGGTGGATCGCTGTCTGCAGCTAAAATCGCGTCTGGCCACAAAGGAGGAGATCCTCAAGCTGCACTCGATGGAGCACTACGAGCGCTTGGAGCAAACATCTGGCGTTCACAATGACGAGGCACTGGAGGAACTGAGCTCCCATTATGATGCTATCTACATACATCCGGTAAGTGGAGGGAGCTCTTTGAAGACAACCCGATAACCTGTCCACATACTACGCATTCCCATAATTCTTCAATAATGTGTGCATTTGATAAGATGGGGGAGAAAAGAAAAACAAAAAACAATAAACAAAACAATTGTGGAATCTGTAGAATATATACATATATATATATAGATTGCAATCTCTGAAAATCAGCCAAGCGTAAGAACTGTGAGAATATATTAGATTAGATAATTTGAACTACGTTTCTATATGTGTATAAATCCTATAAATGTGTGCTAATGTATTGCCATGGCCAGATTATACAGTGTAGTACAATATATAGTATATATTTATGTGTGTGTTATGGGCAGGAAATACAGGTTTAGCATTCCGATAGTCAGATCAGGTCAAGTCTCATCTACATTTGCATATATACATATATAATATAAGCTACAGATAATTCCCATATTATTGTTGTATATTGTGTTATATTCCAGTTCGGATAGTAGAGACTGCATCGTGTGCATCGTACTTATGCATATATATACAGATGATACAGATTATATATATTACAGACGCTTCATAGTCCATAGTCAGATTAGATAGTCTCAGTTACATTTGTATATATATATATATATATTATATATAATATAAACTGAAAGTACTGCAGATAGTATAGGCTACATTTGCGCAGAATGCATCATGCATCATACAGCATACATCATGCATCATACATCACACATACATATACATATTTATATTACATGATCTGCCTTAAGTTGGCATTAACAAACGCTTCCCTCTCCGATTTCCTCCCCCACATTTAGTCCACGTTTAAGCTATCGCTTTTGGCCAGCGGCTCGAGCATTAAGCTGGTGGATCAACTGTTGCTGGGCAAGGCACAGAACGGTATGGCCATTATCCGGCCGCCTGGTCATCATGCGATGAAATCCGAATTTAATGGCTATTGCTATTTCAATAATGTCGCCCTGGCTGCCCAGCATGCCATCGATGCCCATCAGCTGCAGCGCATCCTGATCATCGACTACGATGTCCATCATGGCCAGGGCACGCAGCGTTTCTTCTACAATGATCCCAGGTGAGCCGCATATCCCCCCCCCCCCCCAAATATATATCGCTTAATCTTCACTGCTCAACATGCGCTCTCCCCCTCCCCCTCTCTCCCTCTCGCTCTCTCTCTTTCTCGCTGTGTCATAGGGTTTTGTATTTCTCGATACATCGCTACGAGCATGGCAGCTTCTGGCCCAATTTGCCGGAGTCGGATTTCCATGCGATTGGCTCTGGCGCCGGCACCGGTTACAATTTCAATGTGCCGCTCAATGCCCAAGGGATGGGCAACGGCGATTATCTGGGCATCTTCCAGCAGCTGCTCGTGCCCGTCGCCCTTGAGTATCAGCCGGAGCTGATACTTGTGTCGGCCGGCTATGATGCGGCCTTGGGCTGTCCCGAGGGCGAGATGGAAGTGACGCCCGCCTGTTATCCACATTTACTGAATCCGTTGCTGCCGTTGGCCAATGCACGCATCGCTGTCATCCTCGAGGGTGGCTACTGTGTCGACTCCTTGTCCGAGGGCGCTGCTCTCACGCTGCGTGCTCTGCTGGGCGATCCGTGTCCGGCGCTGGTGGAGCCGCTGCTGTTGCCCAGCACAGAGTTGCGCACGGCGCTGTTGAACTGCATCTACGTGCATCGGCCGTACTGGCGCTGCCTGCAGCTGCAGCAGACCTATACACCCGGCGAATTGGAGCAGCTGCAGCATGGCGCAGTGGATGCAACCGAGGGAGCGCAACAATTGCATTGCGTTCAACGCATCTGGCTGGGCGGACCAATACAGACAGTGCCGGCCGTCGATCAGCGGTATCCGACGCGTGGCACCTCCGCCCAGCTGAGTGCCACAGTTGTGGCAAGCAACACGGCACGTTTGCGCCTGCTGCGCGCCGAAACGCAGCTGGGTGTGCCGGCAATGCGAGTGTGCTATGCCTACGATGCACAGATGCTGCTCCATTGCAATCTGCACGATGTCTCCCATCCGGAGCAGCCGCAACGCATCCGTCAGATCCATCAGATGCACACCGATTATCAGCTGATCGAGCGGATGAAGCCGCTGCAGCCGCGCACAGCGACAACGGATGAGGTGTGCCTGGCCCATACACGGGCCCATGTGAATACGGTCCGTCGTCTGGCCGGACGCACGCCGGATGAACTGCAGCAGTTGGGTGCCGATTACAATTCCGTCTATCTACATCCGAATACCTTCGATTGTGCCACACTCGCCGCCGGCGCCGTGCTCCAGGCGGTGGATAGTGTTATGCGCGGCGAGACGCGCAGCGGCATCTGCAATGTCCGTCCGCCGGGACATCACGCCGAATCGGATCATCCGCATGGCTTTTGCATATTCAATAATGTTGCAGTTGCCGCACAGTATGCGATACGTGAATATCAATTGGAACGCATCTTGATCGTTGACTGGGATGTCCATCACGGCAATGGCACCCAGCACATCTTCGAGTCCAATCCCAAGGTCCTCTACATCAGTGTCCATCGCTACGAGCACGGCGCCTTCTTTCCCAAGGGACCCGACGGCAACTACGACGTGTGTGGCAAAAATGCCGGATGTGGCTTCAACGTGAACATCCCATGGAATAAGGTGAGCTTTTATGCTGCTACCAGCGCTTCCAATTTCTAATTGAGTGGATTGCGTCAATCCTTTTGCAGAAGGGCATGGGCGATGTGGAATATGCGTTGGCCTTTCAGCAGCTAATCCTACCCATTGCGTACGAGTTTAATCCGCAACTGGTGCTGGTTTCGGCCGGCTTCGATGCGGCCATCGGTGATCCATTGGGTGGTTGCAAGGTGACACCGGAGGGCTATGGCCTCTTCACCCATTGGCTGTCCGCATTGGCTGGCGGACGGATCATTGTGTGCCTCGAGGGTGGCTACAATGTCAATTCCATATCGTATGCGATGACCATGTGCACCAAGACCCTGCTAGGTGATCCAGTGCCGATCTCGTCCACATCCTCATCATCCTCATCATCCTCGTCATCAGCGCTCGGCTCCCAAACGGTTGCGTTCCAGAGCTGTGTGGAGACGCTGCAGCTGTGCGTGGAGCAGCAGCGCAAGCATTGGAAGTCGCTGGTGTTCAACAGCAAGCTGCCACAAAGCAGCACGCTGGGCGAGAAGAACAACAATGAGGATTTTCTTGCTGTCGCATTGGAGCACCTAAATATCACGTCGCAGGGTGATGGAGATGCTTCCGTTCCCGCTGCTAATATCCATGATGATGGTGATGGTGATGGTGACGGTGGTGGCCAGCCGCAGATCTCGGCCAGCGGCACCAAGCCCAAAGTCAAGGTAAAAACGCAAATCAAACAGGCGTCAGAGGTACGATTTAATTCAAATTCGAATCCAATTGTCGAGCATCCAGTCTCCCATTATCTCTCTCTCCCTCCCCCTCTCTCTCTGTCTGCCTCCCTCTCTCTACTAACCCCACCCCCCTCAACCCCACACGACCCACGAGTAAATCCTTGGACTAAGCTTGTATTAAATACAGGCGTCAAATCCCCCAAAAAAACATTTTACATAAAGGCGTCAAATCTCCTAAAGGAAAATCCTCTCAGCTGAGCGGCTTCGTGTCCTGAGAGCGTCGAACCGCAGGCAACGCGTCATTTATTCAGGCGTAGATCGGATTGTGTCCAGCAGCGTGCGCAGCTCACCCATGGTGCGTGCCTGGCTGCAAACAGGCAGAGAAGATATAACCCCCCCCCCCTCCCTCCCCACTCCACCTCTCTCTTTTTCTATTTTGCTATCACTCTCGTTCTCTGAGTGCATTCAATTGTTGAGCTCTTTAATTGTTTGCTTACAGGCAGTCGAGCAAAAGGAATTGCTGACAATTTGTGCGCTCAAAAGCTGCCCACACTTGAGCCTTTGCGCACGGCGGGCCCAAATGTAAGCTTATCTCTCACTCTCTCTCTCTTTCTCTCTCTCTCTCTCGCTCATTACGGTGTGTGTGCATGAATAATTTTGTACAAAGCTTTTTATTGACGTTTTTTCTAGCTTTTAATGTCACTTATTTTTGTTTGATTTTTTTTTTATCAGTATGTAACATATATATATATATATATTTAATGGATTCGCTTGTTTGTTATACAATATATAAAGGCGTCAAATCGATTAAAAGCTGACTGAATCAAAAATCGGATCGATTGATTCGATTCTTTGTCAGCTGCGCAGTCGAACATCTTGCGCAGCTTGCTGCAACATGTTCGTTCTCTAGTTGAATGGAGACCCACTTCCTTGCACGGGTGCGAGTGAACAGCAACACTTTCTCCATTAGCTCCCCTTTAAGGCATATAAATATGTGCGAAAATATTATGCATGTTTGCTTATGCTTTGTGATGACAGTTAACATATAACACTTTTTTTACAATTGTAATTCTAAGAATGAATAAAATACCTCCTGTCTTAAATTAATACATAATTAAAGTGATTGTTATACAATTTTTTGTTGCCTACTTTTGCTATTTGTAGGCTGCTCTGTGTGCTGTGTATGCTGAATTATGCCCGATACTAATTGAAATTTACTTACGTATTTTGTTTTTTTAATGATGGCGGCATCAGCAATAAGAGGGAAGAAGAAGAGTGCGTGCGGCGACTGCGAATCAACGGTGGAGAATTGGTTGTGTTTGAGTTGTCATCAGATCGGTTGCGGTCCCGACACATACGGCCACATCGAACAGCATTGCCAACGCAACAAACATCCGTTGGCGCTGTGCCTTGGCGACATGTCCGTTCGGTGTTGCGAGTGCAACATCGCCAAAATCGTCGAACATCCCCAGCTCGATGCGTATAAGGACAAAATGGCGTCGCATCTCGACAAGTTTCATGATGGCGATGATAATGCTAATGATGATGATAATGATGATGTTGAGAGCAGCTATTGCATAGTGCAGCCGGAGCGGAATAAGCCATGACCCATGTTGTTGCGTGTGCTGTCTGCGCTAACGGTTTACATGTGCAGGCTGTCGCCGACGCTGGGACATCTGCTGCAGCTGCTCGTGGAGCATTGGTGGCCGCTGCTTGAGCGCATTTACCTAAAGCTCATACAATATTTTCTCTCCCAATGAGAGTCCCCCTCCTCCATTCCCCCTCCCCCTGTGTACCTTCGCAAACGCTGTTAATTGTTTGTTTTGGGTTTTCACACGTTTTGTGAGCCCTTAATTAATTATTGTATGCATATTACTTATAGATACATCTTTTATATATATATGTATATATAAATATATATATTGTGTGTATTATCATTGTTGAGCAGCTAAGAAAAAAAAAACAATTGTTATCACATTTGATCATTACTTGACTAATACTATGATTATGTACCAACTAATAAAATCGACGAGCAATAAGCTATATTTTTTTCGCATAAGCACCACTCTTGTGTTATTTATTTAATTACGATTTGTGGTTCATGTTGTAGACAATGGCTTCATACACGAACAACACTCGCATATGCGTTCAAACACGCTCCAACGATTACATCAAACTTGCTTGATCGCTGTTGATTTATTACTGTTATTCGAGACTTGTGCTCTCAGTTTATTCTTAAGAAACAACTGCTGAAAAATCTGATAAAAATGGTGAGGAACAAAAGAAAAATAATTGCAATTCATACTTATTTGCACACAATTGATGGTTTTGTTACACGAGCCGATTAGCCTCCAAAAAGAATTAAATTATGTTGTTGGCCCATTAGCCACAGAGCAAAACAAGTCTGCCTGCCATGAACTGACTAACGGTATTGCAAAAGCAAAGAGCGCAAAGCTATTTCTTTATTATCTTTGAAGTGAGACAGATGGCGAGCCGATTTACAGTACAAAGCAAAGAGCGGAAAGCGTTCTCTTTATTCCATTTATAATTCTCTTTGAGCTTTGTTGACAGTTTTGATGCCGAACTAAACATTTAGAAAAAAAGATTTGTGCCTCCAAATATAAATATATATATATATTCGTATTGTAGTCAGCAGACATTTATTTACACGGAAACAAAAAAAAGATAAAAATCTTAAAATAACTAGGAAAAATGTGCTGCAAAATTTGATTGTTGTTATTTGTTTGTCTTTGATTTCTTAGACTTATTTGATTTTTGAGCACTTTTGGGAGGCGCTTGACGTTTGCGATTGGCAACACGTTGTTGCTTCTGTGCTTGCCGCTCATCCTCCTCCTCTTCATCGCTCTCCTCTTCAGCGCCCTCCTCTTCAGCGCTCTTCTCTTCATCACTCTCCGCCTCTTCATCAGCACTCTCTGATGAATCTTCGCTGTTTTCCTCGTCATCTTTCGCCTGCTGGTCAAATTCGATGGAGACAAAGCCACGCCTTGTTGCCATTGATTGCGTTGCTGGCTGCTGCTCCTTTGGCTGCCGCGACTCCAGTCGACTTTGTGGCAACTGTTTGTCGTGCTGCGGCTCCTGCTGCTGCTTGCCACACTGTTCTAAGTCGAGCAGTGCCAGACAAGTTGGACGACAATCGATGTTGGCCTCGGCAAGCAGCTGCAGCTTTTTATCGGCCACACTTGGAAATTGCCACACTTTGAGCTCGCCCGAGCTGGGGGGGATTAATCGAGTTAATTAGTCAGTCTCTCTCTCTCTCTCAGTCACTGACTCACCTGGAGATGGTGACCAGCGTGTCCTGCAGGCAGGACATGGCCTTCACGCGCTGCGCGTGCGCTGCAATTATGTGCGGCTGTCAATCAGTCGAAAGATTGAGATTAGTTTCAATTAACAAACAGATTTCAACAAATATATTTATTACATGCTGCTCCTGATCCTCCTCCTCCCCCTCCTCCAGTGAGATCCAGGCAATGCTGCCGTTTTCGAGGCCCGCCAAGCAATTGGAGGCATCCAGCCAGGCGACACAAATGGGTTTCGCTGGCAACTTGATGTGGCGCACAATGCTGGCCGAGCGTATCTCAAAGATGGCCAAAGCGAGTGGGCCGCTGAGCGTGAAATGCTCACCGGTTGTAGACCAGGACAGACAGTCTGGGGCCGTGCCCAGCTCTCGTTTGCTCCTCAAATTGGTGCGATATGCGACGCGACCCTTGATCAGATTCCATGTGTTCAACACGAGATCGGCGCCCAGGGAGAGGGCCAGACGATTGCTGGGATGGCAGGCGAGCAGATTAACCGATTTGCGATTATGCGCCTTCGGCCAGTCGCCGTCGATGCGCCAGCTGCCGACGCGGGTGGCAATCATGTGGCCATCGGCGCCGCCCGACAACAGATGCGTCGCGTCCGATGCGAAGACGAGTGTGTTAATTGTGCCCGTGTGATTGGTCAGAATATGCGCCTGTTTGCGTCGCTCCATGTCGTATATGAAGATGCGATCATCGATGCCACCACTGGCGATCCATTTTCCCTTGGCGGCCAAACATTTTATGGAGCCGGCATGCGATTTATCGGCAAATGTTTGCTTTAATTGTGCTTGGCTATCGTCGCGCTGCCTGATCAGCTGGTAGCCCAACAGATATTCGCTGTAGGTGCCCACAATTATCTCGATTGCCGGCAATGCCATTTCTTTTGCTTATTTTGTGCAACAAGCAACAGAAATTTTTGTTTAGACGCTTTTGGCCCGTAGCACGTGCGACAACATAACAGCTGAGCGGCCATAACGATATATCGATAACAAACACACGATATTTAAGCTGTTAAGTAGGTGGCAGCACTGTCAAAACGATGCCATTTGTGTTATTCGCTTACGGATCAAGAAAATTTAGATGGCATCCATCTTTGATTACAATTTTTACTTAACTCATTGATTTTATGTTTGAATACATTTTTCACAATTGATGCCTGCGTATATCGTGCAAGTTTTTGTTGTGAAAAGATGTCGCAAGATGTCGCTTTGATGATTAGCCCATATGGCAACGCCGCAGACACATTTTCTCAACAGCCCTGGTTAACTTGGTTGTATGTGAGTTTGTGTGCAGCCCTGCTGGGCAAACGATTACAGTTGTGTTCGCCGAATTTATGTCAAGAAATAAACCGTCACAACCAGCCCAAACAACAAATAATTATTGATTAAAAACAAACATAAATAAATAGCGGCAAGCCACAAGTTTGGTAACAGTTTTGCTGCACGCATTATTCAATAAAAGGGAGTCAAATAAAGAGACGCCGACAAAACTCAAATGTCAAAAAGTTCCTCTGGGTAAGTTTGAAACAGACACAAAAGAAAAAAAAGGAATTAATAAAAAAATATTAATCTATATATGTGTTAATAAAAGGCGTGGACGGGATCGGGAACGGGAGCGCGACAGGGAGAGGGAGCGGGACAGACACTATGAGAGTCGCAGCGGACGCAGCGGCAACGAATCCTCAAGAAATGGCAGCAGCTCCTTGCCCAGCACAATCAGCAGCAGCAGCAACAACAATAACAGCAGCAGCAGCAGCAGATCCGCTGCACGCGAGGAACGCAAGCGTGCCAAGGAGCTGCCCAAGGAGCCGATGAGCTCCACGCGCGATACAAAGCGGCGCAAGCGTTCCCGCTCCAAGGATTACGACAAGGAAAAGTAAGCATTCAACACAAGTAGTACACATGCATATATATATATATATATATATACATATCTGGACAGTCACCAATAACCTGGTGACACGCATCGTTTAGCATAGTTTATTAACTTGACTCGATATTTGTTCAGCTTTTAGTTTGTTAAGAAGTTCTCAGATCGTCCAATTGATCGTTAAAATTCTCCTTGATCTTGGAGCCTACGCCCTATTTTCTATCCTGGACTGTATCCTGTAGTGTCCATTTGATATTAATTGATAGCTCAGTTAAGCCTTTGTCTTAATGAATGTATTCAAATCTAATCTTTTGCAAACAAATTCAATGGGAAAAAGTTTTCCCAATTTGATGCAACTCGTTTCAACAAATACTTTGTGAGACTCGTGATTGTCATTAAGATTTCTAATTAATGTATTATTATCACTAATTAATATAATATATTATTAGTAGCTATTGTCCAGCTGTGTATATATAATCTTCGTCTCAGTCTGTCTATTTCTAATGCTAAAAAATCAATTTTCTCAACCAAAAATATTTCGTCTGTTGCAGACGCCAGCTGGAGCGAGAACGGGACAAGGAAAAGGACAAGGACAAGGAGAAGGAGCGAGAGCAGCGGGAGCGCGAAAAAGATCGAGACCGCGAGCGCGAACGACAGCGGGAGCAACGGGAGAGGGAAAGGGATCGCGAACGTGATCGAGATCGGGAAAGAGAACGGGAACGGGAACGGGAACGGGATAGGGACAAGGATCGTGAGAGGGAACGTGAACGGGATCG
The DNA here is from genome assembly GCA_037043625.1 of Drosophila melanocephala. Lineage (NCBI taxonomy): Eukaryota > Metazoa > Arthropoda > Insecta > Diptera > Drosophilidae > Drosophila > Drosophila melanocephala. The sequence continues at coordinate 2,883,362 of JBAMBD010000523.1, read as the reverse complement.
GGAACGGGAACGAGAACGGGAGACGACGACACGTCGTCCAGCGGCGCCTATGGCGACACTCATCATACCCGTTGGCTCGTCGTCGAGCAGCTCGACCAACGGCGAGGCGGAAGCGGAGGCGGAGGCCGACGAGGAGGAGGTGGAGATTGACAAGGAGGAGCAGCAGCGTCGTCTCGAACAGGAGATGATCAAGCGACGCGAACGCATCGAACGCTGGCGTGCCGAGCGCAAGCAGCGCGAACAGGAAGCCGGCAAGCAGCGAGATGCAACCGGCAAGCCAACAACAGCAACAGCAACAACCACAACAATGATGGCAACGACGGGCACCGGAACGGGAACGGGTACGGGAACGGGCACGGGCATGGCAAAGGGTACGGGCATGGAGACGGGAACGGAAAGCGGAACGGGTGCGACGACAACGATCAAGAAATGGAGTCTCGAGGATGAGTCCGAGGAGGAGGACAACAATGCGTCGCCAGATGCCGGCACAATTGAAATGGACGGAGCCAAGGAGGAGCCCGACTCGCCACCATCGAAATTCCTCAGCATTCGCAAGCGGTTCGATGATGATCTCGTCGAGTCCAAGTTCTCGCCACTGAAGCGGCCCACATTCAGTCGGGTGCTCAACATGGTGATTACATCGCCAGCAAAAGAGGCAGCAGCAGCAACTGCTGCTGCTGCTCCTGCTGCTGCTCCTGCTGCTGCTGCAACTGCTGCTGCAACTCCTGCTGCCGTCAAAGAAAAGGAGACTAGCAAGGAGCAGGTGGCGGAGGCAACTCCAACTGCCGCCGCAGCGACACCAATGGAAACCACCGAAACAACAGCGGCAAAGACGACGCCGGCGGCGACGACGACGACCACGACAAAGACGGCGGAGTCGGAGAATAATGCTGATGATGAGGATGACATGGATCCACTGGATGCCTACATGCAGGAGGTCAACAAGGAGATGCGACGCGTCAATCATTTTGTGACGCCGCCGCCAAAAGCGCAGGGCGTCGTCATCCTGACGGGCGTGGCCAAAAAGAAGACGACCCAGGTGAAGAAGGGCGAACTAATCGAACAGAACATGGACAGTCTGGAGTATTCGAGTGAGGATGAACTGGAGGATATACGCGACACGGCCGTCAATCTGGCGATGAAGCACCGCAAAGAGTTGGCCAAAATCGATCATTCGTCGGTCAGCTATGCGCCATTCCGTAAGAATTTCTACGTGGAGGTGCCCGAATTGGGACGCATGACCAACTCCGATGTGGACAAGTATCGCACCGATCTCGAGGGTATTCAAGTCAAGGGCAAGGGCTGCCCCAAGCCCATCAAGGTATGCTCAATCAATCAATCAATCAATCTAAATTTGCCACTTTAATTCATCCTTTTGTCTCTCTGCCTCTCTGTTAGACGTGGGCGCAGTGCGGCGTTAGCAAGAAGGAGATGGATGTGCTGCGGAAACTGGGCTTTGACAAGCCAACACCGATTCAGTGCCAAGCGATACCCGCCATAATGTGTGGCCGAGATCTGATTGGCATCGCCAAAACGGGCAGTGGCAAAACGTTGGCCTTCATTCTGCCCATGTTTCGCCACATCTTGGATCAGCCGACGTTGGAGGACGGCGATGGCGCCATTGCCATCATAATGGCGCCAACACGCGAACTCTGCATGCAAATTGGCAAGGACATTCGCCGATTCAGTCGCTCGTTGGGTCTGCGACCCGTTTGTGTTTACGGCGGCACTGGCATCTCCGAGCAGATAGCGGAATTGAAGCGCGGCGCTGAGATCATTGTTTGCACGCCGGGACGCATGATTGACATGCTGGCGGCAAACTCCGGCCGGGTGACCAATTTGCGACGGGTCACCTATGTGGTGCTCGATGAGGCCGACCGCATGTTCGACATGGGCTTTGAGCCGCAAGTGATGCGCATTATCGACAATGTGCGACCGGATCGACAAACGGTCATGTTCAGTGCCACATTTCCACGACAAATGGAGGCACTCGCCCGACGGATACTCAAGAAACCGGTGGAGGTAATTGTCGGCGGACGATCGGTGGTCTGCAAGGATGTCGAACAGCACGTGGTCATACTGAACGACGAGGCGAAATTCTTCAAGCTATTGGAACTGTTGGGCATCTACCAGGAGACGGGCAGCATCATTGTCTTTGTCGACAAGCAGGAGAACGCCGACATATTGCTGCGCGATCTGATGAGGGCATCGTATCCGTGCATGAGCCTGCACGGCGGCATCGATCAGTTCGATCGCGACTCGACCATCATTGACTTCAAGTCGGGCAAGGTGCGTCTGCTGATTGCCACCTCGGTGGCGGCACGCGGTCTCGATGTCAAGGATCTCATCCTGGTCGTCAACTACGATGTGCCCAACCACTACGAGGACTACGTGCACAGGTGAGCTCGATCACATTCATATATATATATGCCGATTACGTTATACATGTCTCCTGCAGATGTGGACGCACTGGTCGCGCCGGGAACAAGGGCTGTGCGTTTACGTTTATTACGCCGGAGCAGGCACGCTATGCGGGCGATGTGATACGTGCCTTTGATCTGTCCGGCGTACTAATACCGCCGGAGCTGCAAACGCTGTGGACGGACTACAAGGCCGCCCAGGAGGCGGAGGGGAAGACGGTGCACACCGGTGGCGGTTTCAGTGGCAAAGGCTTCAAATTCGATGAGCAGGAATTCAATGCGGTCAAGGAGAGCAAGAAACTGCAGAAGGCCGCTCTCGGCCTGGCCGATTCCGATGATGAGGAGGACATCGAACAGGATATCGATCAGCAGATCGAGCAAATCTTTGCCGCCAAGCGAACCGTTAAGGATACCTCGACGCTGGCTGGCCAAAGTGGTCAAACGCTGACCACATCTGCCGCTGGCGGCACAAATCAACTACAGCTCGCCCAGCAGCAGCAGCAGCAGCAGCAGCAGCAGCTGCAGCAGCAACAACAACAGCAGCAACAGTTGCAACAACAGCAGCAGCAATTGCAACAACAACAACAGCAGCAGCAGCAACAGTTGCTGCAGCAACAGCAGCAACAGCAGCAACAACAACAGTTGGCCTCAGCACCAACAGTCGGCTCCGACAAACTGGAGCTGGCCAAGCGACTGGCCTCCAAGATAAGCAGCAGTCGCAATCTGGACACCAAGGCCAATCAATCGGCGGCAGCCGCCGCTGTTGCAGCGGACTCGCTAATGAAGGGTCAGCCGGGTCAAACTGGACAGCCGATGTTGACGGCGCGCACTGTTGTCGAACAGCTGGTGGCGAAGCTGAACAACAAGCTCAACTATCAGCCCAAGGAGGATGAGGAGAGCATGGCGGCACTGATGGGCACCAATAGCAATTCGTTTACCAAATACGAGGAGGAGCTGGAAATCAATGACTTCCCCCAACAGGCACGCTGGAAGGTCACCTCAAAGGAGGCGCTGGCCCAAATCTCCGAATACTCGGAGGCGGGACTGACGGTGCGTGGCACGTATGTGCCGCAGGGCAAAAATCCGCCGGAGGGCGAGCGTAAGCTCTATTTGGCCATCGAGAGCTGCAGCGAGCTGGCCGTGCAAAAGGCCAAGCGGGAGATAACGCGCCTCATCAAGGAGGAGCTGCTCAAGTTGAGCTCGGCCCATCATGTCTTCAACAAGGGACGCTACAAGGTCGTCTAGAAGTAGCTGTAAATTCGGGTTGCATTCTATAAACTACCACTACTACTAATAATAATAAATTATACACCCATGTCCCACAAGGATCATACGGCATAAATACATATATAGTAGCTAAGTGTTGCCAATGCTCGCAGAACAACATCATGAGCAACGCTGTCTTTCTATTGTTTCAAGAAACAGTAAACAGCAAACAGTAAACAGTAAACAGTAAACAGTAAACAATAAACACTAAACAAAACATACACACAATAAATGTATTTCGCTTCAAGTCCTTTCGCACACAAAACTAATTTCCATTTGAAGTTGCAGCACGTCTGACTGAATGTAGAATTGTAAAGCATACCCTTAGGCGGAACAATAAAATCTGTAGTGCGAACTAGTTGCACCAAATCTAAAATTTTGAAGCATACTTTTAGGCCGGTGGCTTAAAGAATCAAAATACTACAAAATTTGCAGGGCGAAGGGAAATGCGTTCGAATCGCAAATAGTTTTATGTTCTCGAAACTAGAAATTTGAAAGTCCTTTGGTCAGTTTATGGCCCCGACACAGGACTCGGCAGGAGCTGCTTGACAATCGAGAGCGTTGATTGGAGCGAGCGTTGAGCCTTCAGTGAGTTATCCTTTCGCCAAGTACCAAGGCCAAGAAGTGTCAAATAAGTAAACTGTGAATTTAAAATACGCCTGCATTACTAAAACCGGCATACATATATCGATAGTAATTGGACCTACACACCTATATCTATATATCATCTGAAAAACTGTTCAACTGATTTGTGGATATTTTTGGAAATGCTTGAAGGATTTTGCAATGAGGTGAAAGGTGTAACTGCCCAACGATGATTCCCTTGATGATCCCCTTCTAGGCTCATGGATTGAGTTGATTCTCAATTCATGTTTAATCGATCACATTTTTTTCGATAAACAGGAAATGAGCTCATTAATCGTCTGCGCTGTTGTAAAACCCATTGAAATTTATTCATTTTTATTTCTCAAAGATCTTTCACGTATGCTGTACAAAATTAAAATATTTGTTTGGTTTTTAATTTTTTTATAGGTTTTTTGGTTTTGTTTTTTTTTTTGTTTTTTTGTATATTTGAGTTTTAGCTTATTTAGCTGCATTTATCGCCCGCCGTCCGCTTATCAATTGATTTTCATGCTACAATATTTTGTGTCTAGAAACTACTAAAATTAAATTTAAATGTAGTTATGAGCTTTTCGTTTTTGTGTCATTATCAATTACCATATTATTACATTTTTCTCCTTATGCTTTATAATTATATATATATTTCCATACATATATATATAATTATAAATATAATTATTATAATTATTATTATGCGCTTGAAAAAAATTGGTTTGTTTTATGCACTAATTTGTCGGCAATGTTTTTTTTTTTTTTGTGTGTGTTTTTTTTTTGGTATTTTGTGTTATTTTTTATCGTTTTTGTTTTAATTTTTTTGGTTTTTTATTTTTAATACAAAACTATTTTTTTTATTTTAAAATTATTATTGAATTTGCTTTTGCGCTTCTTGCTCACGATTTTGTTATGATTGCTAAACATTCAAAATCATTCTCACGCTTTATATATATATATATATATATATATATGCGATATATATTTATACACTTATAGTACTCATTTAGTACCATAAATAGTATATCATTCTCATTTTGCATATGTACAAGTCTAGTTAAAACTATTAAAATGTGCTAAATTAAAAAAAAACAAAAAAATGTATATATAATATATTTATTAAAATGTTATATTATATATATTTGTATTATTAGTTAGTTTTTAGTTATTAATCAATGTTTTTGTTATCGTTTTTTTGTCGTTGTATTTTTTTTTTTTTAGTATTTCTTTTGGTTTTTCCGTTAGTTTAGTTTGGCAACTGTTTAAATTCGTTGCAATATCTTCAGTTGTTGCTAACATTTTTTTGCTTTTCCTTTGTTTTGCATTAGTTTACTTAAATTTAGGAAAAAAAATATCTGCTGTTGGTGTGTGTGTGTGTGTGTGTGTTGGAGTGTGTGTTTGTGTGTGCTAAGGTTAATTATATGTCTAATTGGATGTATAATGTAGACGAGAAACAAAATAAATCAAATACAACTAAGTAAATACTATAACGCACTGAAGGAAGGAAGCATCAAGAAGTTTTGCTGCTAGTTTGGGTTCCGCTGGGATTGGATCCGGTTCGGGTCTAGGTTCGGATCGGTTCGGTTCGGTTTTGTTCGGTTTGGTTCGGAGCGTGTGTCTGTGTGTTTGGATTAAAAGTCTAACTATTGCATCTACTGTGTTTTGCTCCCGCTTCTTTTGAAGCTAGCAAAAACCATTATACATAGAAGAATGTTAGATTCGTTTTTTTGTTGTTGTTGTTTTTTTTTACGGTATTTACAATCGAATCGAAACTCTATAATATATATACATATACATGGGGTAATATGTGTGTCTGTGTGTATGCCTTGTAGTTGTAGTTAACCCAGTTTTTGCTTAGTTGTAGTTTTTTTTTTTTTTTTTTTTTTTTTAAATAGAGCGCAATTCTTATTATCGGATCACTTGAAGCAATTTTGTGGAGTTCTTTTGGTCGCTTTATGTGTGTGTGTGTGTGTGTGTGTGTGTGTGTGGGTGTTTGTGTGTGTGTCTTTAGTTTTGCTTGTTGCCCGGTGTAAATTGTTTATTCATTTCAAGTTTTTTATATTTGATTTTATTTTGTTTTTTTTTTATATTATCTTTTTGTGGTTTATTTTAAATCTGAAAAAATAAAATAAATTTCAAAATTAATTGATTAGTAGGGCACATCAAAGGACAATGGCATTAACTTAAGTGTTCAGTTCAGAGATACAACAATGCTACAAGAGAAAAGAATCGGCTATATTTCACATATATCTGTTAAGGATTATATATGTGATAGCTGTCCCCTATAATTGCTTCTAGGCAGTACCTAGACATAGAAATAGGCAGCCGGGCAATTATCCCTTGTGAAACTAAGTCTATCTTCCCGTATACCCTGTACCCCCACATCGAAATGGGTTGCATAAATTGAGGCTAGAGCTGTGTAGATTCTTGTACAGGTATCACTTAAATTGATTTCGTCTACAGCATCATTTCCATGACAAATCACACAAATAGAGAACAATGAAAGAAGCACAAGAAATCTCAAGCATAAAGTTTTGGGCATGTTAGCTTTATAAAAACCTAAATTTTGTATTTCCTAGATCTGGGAATCGAGAAACCTATCTGCTTGCAGCGCGTGTGTAATGCATATGTCCTAGATGTATACGTGTATCAGATATGTGTGTGTGTGTGTGTGTGTGTGTGTGTGTTGTCTGTGAGTGTGCTTCAGAGTATGTTCGAGCTGGTAACAGGATATGTGCTAGTCTAGCATTTGCGACTACTGCATTCTTAGCTGCCTTGATTTTGCTGCATATTTCACATGATTACACTCTGCAATTTGAAAGCAGATATAAATATACAAATATATATATACACATACACATATGTGTATATCATACGATATGCTTTAGACTACTATTATTCTATCATACAAGCAGAAGTCAATAGTTTTAGAAAATCGCCCTGTCAGCCAGTCAGAAGTGTTCACAGAAAATGAAATAATATTTGATTCCGGGGGATTTAAGTTTTACTAAGATTATCATTTGCTTGTTTGGCTTTCAGGATGTCAAAATGGGACTGCTAAGAAATAAATGTTGTGTTCATTTTAGCATACGAAGAATAAATCATCTGCTTTGTAAAAAATTGTATTTTTCTTTCAAATCCCTTTATGAAGTAATCTGTTTTGGGGCTTATGTTCACTGAGATCATCATTTGCTGCTTTGGCTGTCAGGATGTCTACTGATGCTACTGTCAAGGTCAGACATGTTAAGTGATATCGAAATAAATCATTTGCCAGCAAGGGTATTTGGTAATCGGGTTACTTTCAACTTGTTTTTGTGTTTTTGGATTTTTCTGTGTTTGTTATTTGTGTTTGTTATTTTTTATGTTTGTTTTACCCACCTTTTTCTCCTATACAATTCAATAAATTATTGCATTTGATATGTTGGTCCATTGTTTCATTATTCGTTCCTAAAAAATTCTTGTAGTTCTTCTTGTTTTTGTATCGCGTTTAACTGTGTGTGTGTGTCGAGGTGTGTGTGTGTGTGTGCGTGTGTAGGTGCTGCCAGACTGTTAAATGAAAAGTAAAGTAAAGTTTGTTGGTTGTTGATTGTTGATTGTTGGTTGTTGGTTGTGGTAGCTGATTAGCTGTTGTTGTCCGCTGGCGGCCAAAACGTCATCCAATTTGTATACGAAGATCCCAGATGCCAATCAGAATCCGTATCCGCATCCGTATCCGAATCCATAACGGTATCCGCATCCATATCCGAATCACACTACAGATAATAGTCGCCCATTAGAGAAGAAGTTGTTGTTGTCGCCGCTGCTGCTGCTGCTGCTGTTGCTGTTGCTGTCGCTGCTGCTGCTGCTGCTGCCGTCATAAACGACTATCAGTATCCGAATCCGGCGGAGCCGTGTCCCGTCATTGATGGTGTTACACTACTAACTATACCTAATTGTGTGGCTGTATTATTTGATTGTCAGTGTTGTTGAGCGGCAAATTTCATACGTTTTTGTTTTTGGCGTTGATTGCAGAACCAGACGCGCACCACGTTTTTCTTCAAATCCAGCTTTTCGGCAATGGCAGCGATTTTCTCACCCGACGGCCTCGGCTGGACGGCGAAGTAGGCTTCCAGGGAACGCTTTTCAGGTGCCGCAATGGAAGTCCTTTTTCTTGAAAAAAGACTCGATATAGATGACTTTAGAAATGGGGCCCTAACTAATTGCATTTATTACAACTGTTTCTGTTTATGTACTTTTTTTTCATTTCTCTTTTTTCGCTTTTTGCGAAATCCTGAACAATTTTGCATTGGGTTTGGCTTTTGGCTTTTGGTTTTTTGGTTTTTTGCATTTGTTTTTGTTTTTGTTTTTGTTTTTTTAGCACATTGCCAAATTAAATACGCTGCCAATTTGGTGGTTGAATTGGTGTTTGAGAGTTGGGGTTTAACAAAGGGTTAGGCAAGGCTGTAAACCCCAAAACTGTGCTAGACTAAAACGACTGCTAGAATTACTCGAGCTGTGCTTCATATTTAGGTATTCCATGCAAATTCAGAGACAAAACGGGAGCCGATTCATCCCTGATTCATCCGTCAATCTAAGGCTCTCTGTAGGAGAAGGCTAAAGTTTCACGGGATGCAACACAGTCTGCCTGCAATCTAGTTATTCAGATTATTGTGTGGGGTCTTCTCCACCCTTCTGCCGACATCTGCCCCAACCTAACCTAAGCAAACTCATATGACGACAGTAACCCAAAAAACATAAAATGACTGCTTTTGCGTAGACGTCCCTAAGCCCAGAGCATATATATATATATATATATATATGTATATGTATATATTCTTGATCAGCGGCACTGGCCGAGTCGTGATAGTCGTCTGTCCGCCTGCTTATCCACCAGTCTGTCTGGCTTTATATGTGCTCGAGGGACTACCTCAGTTGCAAAGCTACCTTTAGCAAACATTATTAAACTTGTATATCATATAGATGTCATGGGAATAATCGGTAATCTCCTAGTCGACCTCACTCAACTCATTTCTGTTTTCTTTTTTTAGATTTGTAGTGAAATTCAGATGTGAGTGGGTTGACCCTGGTCGGAAAGAAAAGTGTGTAATCCTTGGCGAGACTAACAAAGCAGCTGCTTCTTGTTTCGGTTTTAATTTTAGTTTCAATTGTAAGAAGCAGAAACAACAAGTAGTGAATTAATTAAGCATGACTTGTAGCCCCATCTCAAAATGAATAATTATGGCTCGGGCAACTTAGATTGGATGGTTTTAGATACACTTCGATACACATCGATTTGAGAATAGTTGTAGTTCAGTTTACAGCCTTGGTTAATTATGTATTGGATGGAGGAGGTGTGAGCCGTGTGGGAGGGTGGGAGGGGGTTTCTGGGCACTGCTTGAATTGGTGTCTGTTTTGTTTATCGTTTACCGTTTGGCTTGGTAAGTGAAACCATTTCTACCTTTTCTTTTCGCCCGCCGGCAGAACACTGGGCGCATCGGGATCCCGTCGCTTGTTTTTCGCCTGCGCCTCGGCCTCCTCCAGCCACGCCTGCAGGATCGGCTTCAGCGCGATCATATTGTTGTGGGACAGCGTCAGGCTCTCGAATCTGCAGATCGTGCTCTGCGACAGCGCCCCGACGCCAGGTAACTTGAGATTGGCCAACGCCTTGCCCACGTCCGCTTGTGTGACACCTGCAATCAAATTAAATCAACAACAAAATAAATTAAGTAAAAGAATAATTCTTTATACAATAATTCTTCAAAACGATTAATTGCTCCTGGGATATGTGTCCAATAAAGAACTTGACTATTTCAAATAAGATATATTGCACTCATTTGAAGTGAGTTCGTTCGTGAATTGTTTCGGATATTCGCATAAAATAAAGTCAAGAATTAAAGTGCCAAATCTTTTACAGTTCGAATCGAAATTTAAACAAATATTTGTACTTGTTTCGTATCAAAACATTAATCAAATAAATAACTTGATTACTCAATTGAAGTCAGCTGGGGCAAACATTTGTAGAAATATTTTTACTTGGTTCATTTTAAAACATTTCTAAAACCGTGTTCTCATTTGAAGAGTTCTTAAATTGTTGCGGATAGTTTCTTTAAGTTGATTAAAGCTTGAAGCAATTAAAGGCTAGAATGTTTTGGCAGAACAAATATTTGTACTTGATTCAAGCGCAACAATCACTAAATGTAGTTGAATCTTACCCAGCTTAATGCGACGCTGCTTAAAACGCTCCGCAAAAGCTTCCAGCTCCCGAGGATCGGTGTCGGTGTCCGGATGCAGGCCAGCGGCTGCCACAGCCGCCGTTATGACAGGATGATGTACCGCTGAGTGTCCATGGTGCCCTATTCCAAAGCAGAGTAAAGAAGTCTTTTATTATTATTTTTCTTTCTTTAATAAAAACAATCAAAGACTTGTCTAGACCCAGAATCAATATTTATTTTGTACCCATTTTTGTGTGGAAGACCGACTTCTATATATACATATATATTCTTGATCAGCATCGATAAAGCCATGCCCGTCAGTCGATCTATCCATCTGTCCATCTGTAAGTCTGTCTGTTTCTAGTCCCGTTGAAATTGATGAAACTTGAAACACATCCTTATTTTGATTGCAGGCAGTGCATATATCGAACTAGTCGGAAGGATTCTATCTATATACATGTATATATTTGTCATAGCTATGAGTACCAAAAATGTACCTAATGTTGTTGGGAAATATACTCTATCGTATAGATCATAAAATTCAACGCAATTGGATTTCGGTCTGCAGGGAATATATAATCTAATCGGGGTATTTGGGCATATGGATGTATTGGATAGTATGTGGATATTTACCCCCCGTGTGGCCACTTAACGTGCCCGGATGGTGGTGGCTCATCATGTGATTCATACTGTGATAGGAACCGTGCAGGTGCTGGTGTGTGGGCGTTAATGGCGACTCCGAGATGGGGGCTAACGTTGTCATCGAGCCCGTCGGGTCCAGCATATCCAGTTGATCCATTGAATGGTGCATCTGTTGGTTAACAAAAGAATCGATAAAGAAAATGACGAAGAAGAATACAATGTACCCAACCTGGACTATTGGCTATCAAAGGACTCTGATAAGAGATAATAAAAAAGATCGATAAAAACCGATATTAAATCGATAAAACTATATGTCTTACACAATTTGAAAGCTAGATCACCAAATTGGGCAAATTTAAAAGGCATATTGCTATTAAAACCCAACAGAAATGGAAAACAATTGTTGGACTTTGCCAACTTCCTTCGCCTTGGCAGCAGAGTATTTCGCAGTCGGCTTTTTTCTTCTCTGATTGTGCAATAGGCCAGCTTAGAGGATAACAATTAATTACAAAGCATACATTGAGCTAATTAAAATCCACAAATGCAGTTTTGGGATATGTGTTCTCAAACACATGTACACATCTATATATATATATATATATATATATGCCTATATATCCTGTGAACTACACAAATCTACTCAAATATTAAAGGTCCCATTCGAATGAACGGCTTAGACCCAACCGACTAAATAATTGAGTAATTTTGATCAACTAACACACAAATGGCATTTAAAATTGAGAAAGTGTGTGTGTGTGCGTGTGTGTGTGAGCGTGTGTGTGTGTACAGTGGATGCTATATATATATTATGTGGAAATGTAAAATGCGTACAACGACTTTATATCTAATTAAAGTCCAGTCGCTAAAGTTGGGCGATAAAGGGTTCTCACAAAACAACAACACTGAAAAGTGTTGTGAAACTTGAGTTGAAAAACTGGCGCAACTTTTCAATGGGTTTGTTGGTTGGTGGAAGGGGAAAGGGTGTAGGGGTGTGGGGGTGTAGGGGGAAGGGGAATGGTGCTAAGCACTTGTTACAAAATCTTTTGTGTCGTGTAGCTTTAATTGAACGAGAGTCGAGGCAAAGCACACACAGACACACCCACACACACACACACACACACACACCTTCACATACAGCTGCAAAGAGTATTAGCTGCAGAGAGAAAGAGACAGAGAGAGAGAGAGAGAGAGAGGGTGAGTGAGAGGTGAAGCGGCAACGGGTAGGTTAATGTTGAGACACGGTCGCAACTCTTTTGTCTATGCATCAAATATTTATAGAGTTGTTCAATTATTAAAACAAATATGAATAGCAACTAAAAAGCAAAAGAGGAACACAATCCGAATGGCAGCCATTGCTGCCTACAACAAACTCTACAAAGTAGACTCTACACTCTCTCTCGCTCCCCCTCTCTCTCCCACCCCCTCTCTCTTTCTCTGCACGCATATACATATCACTTTCTCGCTCCCCCTCTCTCTCTCTCTCTCTCTCTCACCCTGTCGCATTTGTTTTTTTATTTTCTTTTTTTTGGATGTGTGTTGCTTGTTGTTAAGCTAAGCATTTAAACAGATTATAACTAAAAAGTATGCAACAACAACAACTGGGAAGGTGGTGGAGAGTGAGGGGGGGGTGCGGGTTGGTGTCGCTTTACACTCATATTTATTTATCTTTTCTAAAAAGATATGTATTTATGCTAGGCATGTGGCTGTCTGTGCATGTACAAAACATGCCACGCCCCCTCAATGCGACGCTTAGAAATGGACACAAGCTATAAATACATAGATATACATATACATATACACACACACACACACACACAGACACACAGAGACAGAGAGAGACACGCATGTTGGCTGTGGGCAATTATGTAAAACTGTAAAATGATAAGCAGGCGGCGCATGGGGAAGGCCTACGAAAAACAACAATAAGAAGCAAGCAGCCTGCCGGCAGCTCAGCTCTCAGCTGTGACCAGGCTCCATGTTCCATGTACATAACGGACTAAAGCCGACGACGACACCAGCTCTCTCACTCACTCCCGCTCTCGTTCTCGTTTGTTTGCTCGCTCGCTCGCTCACTGCAGACATAGCGAGAGCCAGACAGAGACAGAGAGAGAGAGGCGGGCAGCGTTGGTTGTTTGTGCTATAAAAACTACACGAGGTGGCGGCCTCTGTCTGCTAGCAGCAGAAGCAGCACCAGCAGCGGCAGCAGTAGCAGCAGCAGCAGCAGCAAACACAATGGCAAACTCTTCAATTATAAACCAATCCCAAAATTAGTCTGACTGTTATTGGTTTGCACCCTTGGCGCAAGCTCCCGTTCCCGTTCCCGTTCCCACTCCCGCATATGGCTATCTCGCTTGTGCGCACTGCTCAACACACACCCTGCGCGCCGAGAGAGAGCATGAGAGCGAACGGCATTTCGTCTGCGTCGCAGTAACAGTGGAAGAGCGGTGTGGTGCTGGGGGTTGCGACACAGCGTTCGGGCAGCGACGCCAACAGATGCTGCTGCTGCTGCTACGGATGCTGATGCCTGATTCCTGATGCTGCATTGTGGTTGGCTGAGTCTTATGCAAAATTCATTTGGGCTGCGCCTACGAGAGAGCAGCCGTCTTGCTGTCAACGTCGTCGTCGTCGTCGTCATCGTTGGCGTTGTTGGCGTCAGCGTGTGGCCAGTGTTGCCCCATTTCATTAGGCGCATAATTTGTAATTAATAAAATTATGCAACAACAAAACGCAAACAAAAACTAAAATGAGCGATGACTTTGTGCGCTAGATGGCGCCACGTGCAAGCAAGCAGATAACACAAACAATTCACATTTGTATATGCTTGGTCCCCGTTAGCTAGAGCGAGATGGCTGACGAGCCGCGTGTGGGTGTGGCATTTATCTATATATGAGCATCTAACTGTACATAAGTTTGTGTGTGTGTGTGTGTGTGTGTGAGTGAGTGTACTAAAAATGCATAATCCTGCAAGGCAAATCAAATGCATTTTGGCAATGGCAAAATAAAAATAAAATGCTGCATCAATTGAATGATTCTAGCGCATCTCACACACACACACACAGACACACACAGACACACACAGACACACACAAACACAGACATGATTGTTTCGCCGTCGCCATTTTGCTTTTTATTTGCTTCTTATTTGTTTTGCTGCTTTGCATTCCGTTTTTTGCTTCATCATTTATTGAATAGCGTTGCCAACATAATTTATTTATTTGCCAGTTTGTTGATAAACATGTGCGCGTTCTCTCTCGCTCTCTCTCGCTTTCTCTCTCTCGTTCTCTCTCTGTCGCACGCTTGCTGTATCTGTCTGGCTGGCTGATTGTTTACGCGCAAATGACCTCATTACATATAATGCAATTTTTGTTGCCGACTTTCCATTCCTTTTTCCTTTTTTTCCTTTTTTTCCTTTTTTTCCTTTTTTTGTTTTGTTTTTGTATTTTTTTCTATATTTGTTATTACCTCGCTTTTGGCATAATAAAGCGTTTTCGGCGTCATTTTGCCTGCTTTAGCCGGCTTTCTCATTGGTTTTTTAGTTTTGTTTTGCTTTCGTCCTTTTTTCTCCTGGGCTCATTACATTTTTTAGCTGTCGGCTAATTTGTTTTGGCGCCCCAGACAGCTGATGTTATTATTTTCATTGTGTGTTTGTATACACATATATATTCATGCATATATATCCTTTCGAGGGAACAATGAGTTCTTAAAGAATTTGTGAGGGGGAGGCGGAAAAACACATTCAATGTGTATTTTGTTTATTCATTAATGCAATACAAATGTTTATTCGAAAGTGTTGAAATATTTTTAGCATCTCCGAATGTGTCCCCAAAGCTTAATAATGAGTTGGTTATCGGCTGGTTATTATAATTTTAATGGGGCTACAATGCCTACAATGTTCAAGTAAAACACAGTTACAGCATATCGGGCTAGTCTTGATATATATATAGAGGGGCACGGGTCAGGGATCAGCGAGGAGGGAAGGGGAGGGGAAGGGTACTTTTCTCAATTCATCATTACTTTTTACGCTTCTCGACGGGCTTGAGGATTTGGAAGGAGCACATGAGCGTCTCGTCGATGGACATCATGGCGCCGGCATTATCGAACTCCCCACAATAGTTGGGCGCCGAAAAGAGTGTGACCAGCTGCCGCTTGGCAAAGAACTCGTAGCCGTCCTCGACCACCTGATGGGCGCGACAAATCAAATCGAGATCGTGCTTCTGCAGAAACTTGCCAACAACCTCGGCGCCAAAGGTGAAACTAACACCGCGATCATTCTCGCCCCAGCCAATTGTATCCTTATCCGGATCGGACCAGAGTATGTCACATAGCAAGCCCTGATCGGGCACATCTGTGGGACGCATTATCCGCTTGATCTGCTCCATGGATGTCAGATCGGGACTCAGTCCGCCATGACAGCAAAATATCTTCTCGTCGACAATCGCCACAACTGGCAGGCAATTGAAGCAGTCCGTGAAGGTCTTCCACAGCTTGATGCTATATCGTCGCTTGCACTCATCGTAGAAACCGTAGATGCGGTTGATGCTGGCGCATTCGTGATTGCCGCGCAGCAGAAAGAAGTTCTCGGAGAACTTGATCTTGTAGGCGAGCAGCAAGCAGATCGTCTCCAGCGATTGCTTGCCGCGGTCCACATAGTCGCCAAGGAATAGATAGTTCGATTCCGGCGGAAAGCCGCCGTACTCGAACAGACGCAGCAGATCATAATACTGGCCGTGTATATCGCCGCAGATCTTCAGGGGCGCCTCCAGCTCCAGCAGTATCGGCTGGGCGAGAAATATTTCGCGGGACTTGAGGCACAGGCCGCGAATCTCCGTCTCGGTCAGCTGGACATTCTTACCGGGTCGGGCTGTGCGCACCTCCAGCAGCCGACCAATGATGTTGTCCAGATTGAGCATCTCGGCCATCTCACCTGCCTTGGGGCTGGTCTTGCCGATCTGCGGCTGACGCGGAATCGACTGGGACGCCGTCGGAATGCTTGCTCAAAACACCGGTTTGCCAAAAAGACCGTCAAAAACAGTTGAATTCGACGCGTTTGCTTATTGGTTTTACTTCGAGCCAACAAATATTCGATACCGTTTTTGTTTCTATGATTTTTTCTTGTTTTTATTATTGTTTTTATTTTTCAAGAGATGCCGAATCTGATTACAGTCTACAAAAATTTTAAATTATTTTTTAGTATTTTTGTTCTGAACGAAATTCGAAATCAGGTTGACTCCAAATGAAATTCAACTTTTTGACACATTCAAGTTCATTTTTTTTTACAATATTAATAAAGGCCTACTTTGCAGCTGTAATTTTCGCATTATAATCTCAATTATTTTAAAAATAGTAATTAGTACTTTAATAGATATTCGCAATTGAAAAAGGACTAATTCAAATTTTTATTCAAAGTATTCCAAAAGTATCAAAAGTACTGTCAAACTTCTCAAGAAACTGCTGATGATTATGATAAGAAACGTCCTGACCTGCTTTTCCCCCTCCCTCTCCTTTCTTTGGAAACCGACGGACTTCCATTTGGGATAATCGAAAGATGCCTCTGTGAATGACGCGACTCAGAAACACATTCTGGAGGATTGCCCGGCAATCAGTAGAATCAGTAGAATCACTCGCAGAGACCCACAACCTGAACCGTGTTTGAAAAAATAGGTGAGAATCTTCCCGATGGACGTAAGAGGTAAGATTGACTGAGGAATACCGCAATACAGTGTAATACCATCTGATTACAGCTGATGAAGGTGTGCAGAAGGAAGCAGCTCAAACCATTTAAGGTATATATATACAGATATAGATATAGATTTGATAAGTTCTCGAACACCAGCTTGAACAGAGGCACATTGACATCTATATGTCTGATGTTCGGCTACAATGTTTGGGTTCCAATACGGCATTTTCGGCATTTGGGTCTTAAAAAATTGAAAAGTGAGTTTATTTCAATTTCGATACTAAATTTCAATCGGTAAAAATGTGGTTTCGACTGCGGTTTCGACTGCGGTTTAACAGAATTGCAATCAAAATGAATGCAATAAGACTAACTCCGAATTCTCTTTACTAATTAATCTAATATTTATCCCAGCTGCTCTGCTTCCAGGCGAAATTCACTCTCTCTCTCTCTTTCACTCTCGCTGCTCAAAAACTATCTCAGTTTTGGGTAATTTAAGAACTGTTTCAGCTTAAAGTAGACACTAATTCACTGTGGATTCATTTGGGTTTTTTCTTTTTATTCTTTTCGTTTGTTTTCTTTGCCAGCGTTCTTAGTTTGTCAAATTAGTTGCAATTTGTTAAAGCAGGCAACTTGCTAAAGGGGGGGGGGGGGTGGTTGGGGGTTAGATGTGTGTGTTGAAAAATTGCAATGTAAACAACAAGTTGAAGTGGCAATTTGTGAGGCGCAATTTACAAAAGCAAAAACCGAAAATCAAATGCATTTGGGCTGATAATCAGGGGGAGTGGACAAGTGCTGGGGGTAGGGGGGATGGAGAGGGGGGGTGTGTGCTTAACTACAGGGCCCCCTCGCTTGCGAGCACCTGCACAAGAGACCTGGGCAAACTTTGTGGAAGTCGCAAACAAACATCGTTTATTTTCGGAAACAAAAGACCTCATTTTCCATTTGTTTAACGGAGAAAACAGAGTAACAGTGCGACACACACACAGAGAGAGAGTGAGGTAAAGGGGGAAAGGGGGGGCGGGTGGGGGTGGGTGTGGCAATGGACAACAACAAAAGCAATGGCACACAACTCCTTATAAATGGACCGGTGTTGTTGTTGTTGTTGCTGCTGCTGCTGCTGTTTGTTGAAATTAATTGGTGTTACACAAATGAGTAATTTTCAATGTACATAAATATTTGCACAAATTGCAATTTGCTGACTGGCCTGCCCCGGGGCAGGGTACTGTGTACCATGTACTGGGTACGGGATATAGTTCGGCAATTGAGGTTTTTGGAGTGCTGTTCAAATACAATTTTTATTGTCAAGCGTTAATAATTTGAACAATGAATAATATGTACGACGGCATAAGCATCTGTTATTATTCCAAACAAATCAAAACAAGTGCACTAGGGCGTTCACATAACCGATGGGGCGTGGCAGACCGCACCAGAGCAGATCAGACCAGAGTAGAGTAGAGCAACCCTCCACAGAGAGCAGCAGCACCCTCTTGCACTACCGGCGGCCACCACACAAATCTTCATAAATTGCCGGGCACAACTTTGACAGTTGGGAATTGAGACAAAGTGTGCGACGAGAAGTGCGTGCCTCGTGTCTCGTATATCGTGCTTCGTGCTTGGTGCTTCGTGCTTGGTGCTTCGTGCTTGGTGCTTCGTGCTGGGTGCTTCGTGCTCGACCCGGTCCGCAAAAGGGGTCGCCAAATGGGAAAATGATACACTTTACTTTTTGCCAGCAACACAATCAAGAAACAACAAATTGCCACATAAATGTGGGGGGTTGGTTTGCCACGTAATAGATTTCATTTTATTTTTTATAACGCAGCACAGCACAGCAGAGGACAGCACAGCATAAGCACGAAGGGGGGCGGGGGCAGGAGGGTGGCACCACCGAAAAGGGGCATGCCGCACGCAGCATGCAGCATTACGCGTCGTATCTTTACTTACTTTTACTTTTTACCTTTTACCTTTTGCAGTCGCCGTTGAACGTCACGAAAAGTTTTGTTTGGTTTTTTTTTTCTGTTGCCTGGGAATTCCCAGGACATGCGTACACTGTGCGAAAGTTGGGCATAGTTGCAAGGGTCATTCACCTGTTCAGTGCAGATTCGTGTCAGCTGACTTTTGCCGAATGCAACAGTTGAGAAACCCAAAACACAGGTTGAGCCACAATATACATTTATAGTGCTTGTATAACACTCAAACCAGCTCTTAAGTTATTATATATATTCATTTTATTTACTTTATCATAGCCTGAACCCACTAGAAAAGAAACAAGGGATTAGGGGAAGACGTATCAATGATTAACTATGCAAATTTGATTAAGATCGGCGAAGAAATTCAGAGCTTGTTAGCTAAAACGTAATTTGATGTTGAACAAAATGCTATCAGCAAGCCTAGGGTATTTATAGGGTATCTTCTAGTCAAACTATCTCCACGTTGGCATTCGCAATTGCTTTATAATGTGCGTGCATTATATATATATATTTATTTATTATATATGTATTTTTTGTTAATTATTTTAATAATAATTTGATCGGTTGAGTTGTTTAAAGTTGTTTCCTTTATGACATGGATGAAAACGAGGGTGTTGCATAATACTTGTGGTTTCCCCTCAAACGAACTGGATGTGTTCTACAAATTCTTGGAGTGTGTCGGTGGCTCACTCATAAAGTAGCTCAAACAACAACCTTATTTGAGTGCAAGTAGATTGTGGGGGGAAGGATGGGCGCGAAGTAAATTTCAGGGTTAACATATTGTTGCCGGCTCATCATGCGTGCCACTCACACACACACACACACACACACACACACCACCCGAGTCGAGACACCGCCGGCACTCGCAGCACCCGCAGCACCTGCACCACCCGCACCCACCACGCACCACCAGCACCACCCAGTGTCAGACTCAACTCCCCGGCGTTTTGCTTATTTTATTTTTTTTGTTTTTTATTTTCAATGTAGCTCGTAATTTTTTACACATTGCGGTCCCAGCTTAACTGCGCTACCGGCTGTTTTGCCAGCTCTACTGGGAGACATATCAATATAACCTGGGCCTCACACACACACACACACACACACGCACACCCCTCAGTCGGTCGGAACAAGTGTAATCGTAGGACTAGGAGCGCCGTGCCGGCAACATGTAGCAGCAATCACACGGCTCACGGCAAGGGCAGAGGATGGGGTTCGGGTTCGGGTTGGGGTTGGGGTTGGGGTTGGGGTGTGCGGCGACCCTTGTGCAATAAAAACAACAAAAAGCAAAAGGCACAACGAAGGCCGGGCAAGGACGAGCACGAGGACGAGGACGAGGCATACACGGGGGACCACAATACGGCCCAGTAATAGAAAATACTGTTCATGCTACTAGCCGGTAAGGATTTGCAAACGGAAGACAGGCGGACAGAAGTAGAATGGGAGAGTCGAGGTGAGGCGAGGCATGGCGGGACGGGACGGGACGGGACGGGGCAGGGTTGCACAGGTTTTTCGGGCGACATTAATATGTAGATGCATTAAGTACATTATCCGGGGTTACAACCTCGCAACATGGACGGCGACAGCAGCAGCAGCAGCAGCAGCGACGGTGGTCGAGTGCCGAGTGTCGACTATCGAGTAACGAGTACCGGCAAACAAGGTAAACGCCGACGTGTGCCAGCTTGTGTGTGTGTGTGTCTGTGTGTGTGTGTGTGTGTGTGTCGTGTGTGTGTAGCTTTGAGTACTCTTACAGTGGTGAGAGTTGTATGAAAAATTATAGATTCCAAAACGCATCGCAATGTTAATTAAATTAAAGCCTTTTGCAGTCCAAAATGATTTTAGGTTCCACTTCCGATTCTGGTACTTAAAGCATACAAATTCCGATGTTTTTCTAAACTCTTTTTACGGTATTCGGTGACGCATTGCTTTTGCGCCTTGATTTTTACGGGACGCTATCAGTACGTAATGGAACACTACAAAAGTTTGGAAAAATAAATGAGTATTTTCTAGTGGGGCGTAAATTGCACATTGCATTTGAAACACTGCTTAACATTGGCAGCAGGTACCGCAATCGTAATCCAAATTCAGAACCGAAACTGAAACTGTAATTAAATATACTTAGAGAACTAGCATAGTGAACGGATATTATGATTAACCAAAACATTGTACGGGTACAGCAAACTTTTGTCGGTACGTTGCAGTACCGTAGCAGTACAGCAATGTACCAAAGGCAGTACGGAACCAAACACCAAAGTAATTAAAAACAAATTGGAAATCGTTAACAGCTGAAGCGAAATAAATTCGTTTCGTTGTGAAAGCAGGGGTACTTTAAAAGTACCCAGTTTAATTCGCGATGCCTGCCAGGTATTAGAAGCATTAGAAGAAGAAATAATAATAATAATTGGCTATCGTTTTCAATAGGTTTGGTGTCACTGTGCGAGGGCTCGTACGCACAGGTTGTCTGTGTGTACTTTCAGATCCGAGACTTGCACGCGACGAGGGGCGCAAAATATTATGATTTATTTTTATTGTAGCGGGTAAAGTGGTCTTTACAAGCATCAAACAGAGGCGTAACAGGCGGCTCATCTAACTGCCTCATCCGCCCTACATTCCACTCCCCCCCTCGCCCCTTCCTCTCGCATCTTCCCCTCCCTTTATGGCGAAGAGGAAGCACAGCAACCACCCATTCAAATGCCCGCAGACGGGAAAAGCAAAAAGGCAGTTAGTTGGTTAGCAAAAGGTACGCGATGTGAATTTGGATGTGGATGCGGATGTGAATGTGGATGTGGATATGGATGTGAAATGTGGAACGTCAGGTGGTCGGGTGGTTGCGGGTGGGGCACACACACACACACACACTCAGAAGTTGTTAAATGGACGGGTGGATTTGCACTTGCCGCGCTGACTGTTATCTTCATTTTTGCTTTCAGTTATATTGCCTGGGCAATTCCTGTGGGAGTCGCCGCACAAAAGCAGTTGCGCTGCAAGCCCGAGCAGGAGCAGGAGCAGAAGCAGGCAGTCAGCAGTCGTCCAGGCTGAACACCAAATTGTATGCCCAGGCATAAAAAACAAGCGGATCAAACAACAACAGCAACAACAATGGCAAATCGAAAAAGACTGTTTTTCGCATTGACCATTGAAATTGCATTAAGAGCGCAAGTGAGACAGCGACAAAGAGGCAGTGTGTGTGTGTGTGTGTGTGTGTGTGAGAGAGAGAGGGAGATAGTTGAGCAGCCACCCCTCGACTCGCTTCGCTTGGCCGCTCCTTGGCCCAGCTAATGGAAATCTGCGCATAATCCCCGTGAATTGATAAGATGGGCGGTATAAACTAGTTATGGCCATTAATACGATCAATTTGATGCTCACTTCGCTGAGAGTAAATAACAACCTTATTGCACATTTTGAAAACATATTTTGAAAAGCAACAAAACAAAAAACAAAAAACCAAACACAATGCAACCCTCCTCAAATCACCCACCACCCCAATCCCTAATTCACTGGGCATGTCTAATGGTGTTTGTTACCCGCCTTTCTTTTTCTTTTTTTGGGCTGAGCATTTGTAACTGATAATTGCAAAAGTTGTTGCCAGTTTTTCACGATGCCAGCCTTACCATCCCCCTACCCCGCCCCACACCCTGCACTACCTCCTTGTCGTGCATTAAATTTTACATATGCTCGGTTTTTCCACGCATTTGTTCGAAGGGGTTCGCAGTGTGGGTCAAGTGATCCGTTGATGTGCACTTTAAGCAGGTTAACCTGTTAAGTGTCATCGCATCAACAGCAAAAATACAACAACAGCAACAACAACAACAACAACAAAAGGGGTTCAGCCCCTTTCCCCTCTCCCCCGCCCCACCCACTATTCAGTGACGTTCTTGACCTGAGCTCGGAGCTTATGTGGGAAGTTTGCCAGCTGGACACTTTTAAATTGTAAAAGTCAAACCGAAAATCAATTCTAAATCATCGCTAAACAAATATCAAGGTAAAAATCGATTTGACTCAATACTTTGAGCTAAGGTGAGCTATTCTTGGCGTCAAAAGTATGATGATTTTCTAAATTTCAGGGCAATATTATTTCCCATATTTCCCTTAAAAGTGGGACAAAATGTCATCAGCATCGGATGACTATATCGCTTGGCTTCCATAAAATCAATCGGTTGATTTTATTTTTGATTGGTTTATAGAGCAATTTGCATGTTAGCCGTTTCACTCTTCAAGGCTATTTAGTCGCTGGCATTTTAATTGACGTTCAGTTCGAATCCGGCTCAGAATTGTTAAATTAATCAGTGCTTTGTCAGTCACTTTGTCCAACTGCATTCGTAACATTTGAAAGCTAACTGCATTTTATTTTTAGCCAATTGGCAATCGCATCAGCATTGAGTAAAAAGTAACAGAAAAGTCAAAGTTTTCTTTAGGTATTTAAGTGCTTAGTAGTAAGTACTAAGGAGTTGATTGTCGTCGATTGTAAGCTGCAATTTGAGTAATCAGGACTTAAGCGTGCACTAAATATTGTATAAGCTTAAAACTGCATTGAGGTGGGGGGGCGTGGCTATGGGCTGGAGGCGGTGACGGGGACGAAGGCGAAGGCGAAGCAGTTGTAAATCAAATTACGATTAAATGCACTTTGCATGCATTTTAAAAATGGATGAGTCGAGTTTTGGTGAAAGTACAATTTAAAATCGTGAATCGTGAATCGATTCTTCGTCGCCGTCGCCGTCGTCGTCCTTGTTGTCCTCGTCTCCCCCGTTCTCCTTGTCGTTGTGCAATTGCCTCGTGTCCCGTAATTGCGCAACAATTTGCAAGTGATGACCACGTTCACATTTGCATTCCATGCGCGGGTCGAAGCCGTTCCATTCCTGGCCATAACACCAACGCCATTTCACCCAGCTACACTCAAAAAAATAATAATGAAGTGCAGATTAATTTTCCCAATTGGGAAAATGTGCAACTAAAGAAAACTCTCTAAAGAATTATTACTATTATTATTATTATGATCAAGGCAAACTCAAAGCTAATTGATTTTCACCGGGATAATGGGCAATATTTCTTTAATTTCTTTGGGTGTAGGCGAATTCAAGTCACATTCATTCCTTCACGTGCTCATCGCTTATTGTCTTGCAATAAAAAAAAGAGAAAGATATAAAGCTGAAGGAAGGAAAGAAAGAAAAGAAAGACAAAAGCAGCACACACACAGACGCAGTACTAAATAATTGATGAGCGAAGGAACACTAAATAAATAAATGAATCAACATCAACGCAACTGAATCAAGCGAGCCAAAACAAAAAAAGAAAAAAAAAAAAAATAAAGGAGCCAAAAAATAAATAAACCAAACTAAACTCAACTGAAGTGAACAGAACTGAAGTGAACTGAACTGAACTGACGTGGACATGGACATGGGATATACCACATGGGTCATGGTGAATTGTAGTCCTTGCCAGGATACGAGTGGGCCGTAAATTGTCATTGGATGACACAAAGCTTTCTGCACAACAAAATACACACACACACACAGCGACACACAGCGACACACAGCGACACACGTCCACAGCAGGAAACCGCTAAGCATTTACTAGAACCAACAGCAAAGGAGAACAACAATAAACTTGTTAGTTTTTGATATACAAGATACCCTATATATTGTGTACATGGGGTAGCGGAATGCTTACACGCTTTCAATACTAGTTAATCAGTTAAGTAACTGCCTTTATCAAAGCCTAGCTAAATTCCAAACCAATTTCAAGCAAATCTCTATTTCAAACGAGATTTTGTTTCAAACTGATAGTAAAACCCATTAAAAATGGCATTAATATTTCTTTTTTTTGTGTTCAAATTAAATATGAAATTCACCGTTTAAAATGGAGTCGATATTGCCATGCTCTCGTACTATAATAATAAATGTTTTAAATGACGCTTGGTGAGTTAGGTGGCTTTACCCATTACAAGACCCGATGAGTATATCTATTAACTACCTCACAAAGGCAGACCATTCCAAATCAAATCAGTAGGCTATTCAAATCTACTGATTTCCTTTCCGTACATTTTGTTTGCTTAAAATATCATTCGGAACAAGGAACACAATATTAATATTAAAAAAGACCAAAAACATTTCCAATTTTTATTTAGACATTTATCAGTTTCGGTCTGGAATCACTTTTAGCATATATCCAATATATAATAATATAAGATAATTATAAGCCCGCAGAATTCAACTGTATTTTACTGTAAGTACTGGGTCCAAAAGCTGGTGAGATGGCCAATATACGCAGTCTGGATAATATCATAAGCCTGCTCAAGGCCGAAAACGATGAGAATATGCAGCTGCTGGAGGTGGAGATTGCCGACTTGTGCCTCAAGTCGCGCGAAATATTTCTCGCCCAGCCGATACTGCTGGAGTTGGAGGCGCCCCTGAAAATCTGCGGCGATATACACGGCCAGTATTCTGATCTGCTGCGCCTGTTCGAGCACGGCGGCTTTCCGCCGGAATCGAACTACCTATTCCTTGGCGACTATGTGGACCGCGGCAAGCAATCGCTGGAGACGATCTGCTTGCTGTTCGCCTACAAGATCAAGTTCCCCGAGAATTTCTTTCTGCTGCGCGGCAATCACGAATGCGCCAGCATCAACCGCATCTACGGTTTCTACGATGAGTGCAAGCGACGATATAGCATCAAGCTGTGGAAGACCTTCACGGACTGCTTCAATTGCCTGCCAGTTGTGGCGATTGTCGACGAGAAGATATTTTGCTGTCATGGCGGACTGAGTCCCGATCTGACATCCATGGAGCAGATCAAGCGGATAATGCGTCCCACAGATGTGCCCGATCAGGGCTTGCTATGTGACATACTCTGGTCCGATCCGGATAAGGATACAATTCGCTGGGGCGAGAATGATCGCGGTGTTAGTTTCACCTTTGGCGCCGAGGTTGTTATCAAATTTCTGAAGAAGCACGATCTCGATTTGATTTGTCGCGCCCATCAGGTGGTCGAGGACGGCTACGAGTTCTTTGCCAGGCGGCAGCTGGTCACACTCTTTTCGGCGGCCAACTATTGTGGGGAGTTCGATAATGCCGGCGGCATGATGTCCATCGACGAGGCGCTCATATGCTCCTTCTACATCTTGAAACCCTTGGAAGAGCCTACAGAGGAGTCTACAGAGTAGTACACCAAGCACTATTCCAGTTCAACTGTGTTTCTGGTTATATCTCTGAAGATTATGATCTGAATTACCCACATAACGTATACCAAGTTTAGGCAATGAACACTGGACATCATCGTAAATTAACATCAAGTAAATGGTAAAATAATAATCATTTTCATAGTGCTTGTATTTTGTATGTATGTAAAAAGGCGAGGTTGCTTGAGGGTGAGCGCTTGACTAGGAGATACCCTGTAGACAAGACTTTTCTTTTCTGCAATTTTACTCTCTCTCTTCCCTATCATTGAGATGTATGATCTCAAATGACTACTGTACTTAGAACTACAGTTCGTTCCGAGAGAGAATTTTGATCCGACAGGCATATAACAGCTGATACTCCAGCTGAACGCAATTTATAGGGTATACAAAAAAGACGAGTGCTTTTTATTATTAATGTGAAAATTGTTGTGTATATATGTTTCCGTTTGTTTGGTGTGTGGCAGTCGTGCTGTCATGGTACAGTATTTAATATGGTTACATATTTAATCATGTAAATCTAGTGGTGATAAAGACCATAACAATCGATAACTAGGACGGCAAATCGATTAATAATTTACAAGTGCAAAGCGGCCCGAAGCTCTGCGGATTTCTGTGCATTATTAAGGGAGAAGAAGACCCCAAAAGTCGACAATGAGCATTGTGGAGAGATTGTGAGACCTTTTACATATCTATCCCTATCTGTTTCTCTATCTGTTGTTTAATTAAGAATTTAGAGAAAGAGAAATCTGTAAAGAATATAAGCATTGGATAAAGGAATATAGAATGAGAAGGAATAAAGAATGAGAAACTTGAAACTAGGTCGACTTATTGAGAGAGCTATTAGAGGGATTTAGGTTGGCAGAAAACGAGAAAAGGAGAGAGAGAGAGAGAGAGAGAGAAAAGAGAGAGAGAGAGAAAAAGAGAGAGAGAAAAAAAGAGAGAAGGTGATAATGAGAGTAAGTAAGGATAGATCGATAGAAGAGAGGAGGATTGTGACTTGTCAAGTCTCACAAAATCTCCCCATTGCTCATTGTGGGAGAAACGTGGAAGAGACAAGGTAAGCTTACAAAGCAACGACATGAGAGAAGCACATATTTGGTAGTGCCATGAGAGAGTGCTAAGCATTAAAAACGACATTTGGTGCCTGTAACTCGTAAAACACAAATGACTGATTAAAGAGGAATATGCAAGTGCATGTATAACTTAGACTTTTGGAGAAATGTCAGGTCAAGCTTATGCCTTTGCTTAGAAATACATATTTGTTGTAGCTGTACCATGGTCGCTTTTAGGGCTACCTCCAACATATTAGAAACAGATACAGAAACTACTGATGGGTGGGTCTAGTGGTTTTTGACTAAGTGGAATTTGTTTGGGGAAAGTTAACGATATTTATATTGTTATTATATATATTGTGTACATGGGGTAGCGGAATGCTTACACGCTTTCAATACTAGTTAATCAGTTAAGTAACTGCCTTTATCAAAGCCTAGCTAAATTCCAAACCAATTTCAAGCAAATCTCTATTTCAAACGAGATTTTGTTTCAAACTGATAGTAAAACCCCTTAAAAATGGCATTAATATTTCTTTTTTTTGTGTTCAAATTAAATATGAAATTCACCGTTTAAAATGGAGTCGATATTGCCATGCTCTCGTACTATAATAATAAATGTTTTAAATGACGCTTGGTGAGTTAGGTGGCTTTACCCATTACAAGACCCGATGAGTATATCTATTAACTACCTCACAAAGGCAGACCATTCCAAATCAAATCAGTAGGCTATTCAAATCTACTGATTTCCTTTCCGTACATTTTGTTTGCTTAAAATATCATTCGGAACAAGGAACACAATATTAATATTAAAAAAGACCAAAAACATTTCCAATTTTTATTTAGACATTTATCAGTTTCGGTCTGGAATCACTTTTAGCATATATCCAATATATAATAATATAAGATAATTATAAGCCCGCAGAATTCAACTGTATTTTACTGTAAGTACTGGGTCCAAAAGCTGGTGAGATGGCCAATATACGCAGTCTGGATAATATCATAAGCCTGCTCAAGGCCGAAAACGATGAGAATATGCAGCTGCTGGAGGTGGAGATTGCCGACTTGTGCCTCAAGTCGCGCGAAATATTTCTCGCCCAGCCGATACTGCTGGAGTTGGAGGCGCCCCTGAAAATCTGCGGCGATATACACGGCCAGTATTCTGATCTGCTGCGCCTGTTCGAGCACGGCGGCTTTCCGCCGGAATCGAACTACCTATTCCTTGGCGACTATGTGGACCGCGGCAAGCAATCGCTGGAGACGATCTGCTTGCTGTTCGCCTACAAGATCAAGTTCCCCGAGAATTTCTTTCTGCTGCGCGGCAATCACGAATGCGCCAGCATCAACCGCATCTACGGTTTCTACGATGAGTGCAAGCGACGATATAGCATCAAGCTGTGGAAGACCTTCACGGACTGCTTCAATTGCCTGCCAGTTGTGGCGATTGTCGACGAGAAGATATTTTGCTGTCATGGCGGACTGAGTCCCGATCTGACATCCATGGAGCAGATCAAGCGGATAGTGCGACCAACAGATGTGCCCGATCACGGCTTGCTATGTGATTTACTCTGGTCCGATCCGAATAAGGATACAATTCGCTGGGGCGAGAATGATCGCGGTGTTAGTTTCACCTTTGGCGCCGAGGTTGTTATCAAATTTCTGAAGAAGCACGATCTCGATTTGATTTGTCGCGCCCATCAGGTGGTCGAGGACGGCTACGAGTTCTTTGCCAGGCGGCAGCTGGTCACACTCTTTTCGGCGGCCAACTATTGTGGGGAGTTCGATAATGCCGGCGGCATGATGTCCATCGACGAGGCGCTCATATGCTCCTTCTACATCTTGAAACCCTTGGAAGAGCCTACAGAGGAGTCTACAGAGTAGTACACCAAGCACTATTCCAGTTCAACTGTGTTTCTGGTTATATCTCTGAAGATTATGATCTGAATTACCCACATAACGTATACCAAGTTTAGGCAATGAACACTGGACATCATCGTAAATTAACATCAAGTAAATGGTAAAATAATAATCATTTTCATAGTGCTTGTATTTTGTATGTATGTAAAAAGGCGAGGTTGCTTGAGGGTGAGCGCTTGACTAGGAGATACCCTGTAGACAAGACTTTTCTTTTCTGCAATTTTACTCTCTCTCTTCCCTATCATTGAGATGTATGATCTCAAATGACTACTGTACTTAGAACTACAGTTCGTTCCGAGAGAGAATTTTGATCCGACAGGCATATAACAGCTGATACTCCAGCTGAACGCAATTTATAGGGTATACAAAAAAGACGAGTGCTTTTTATTATTAATGTGAAAATTGTTGTGTATATATGTTTCCGTTTGTTTGGTGTGTGGCAGTCGTGCTGTCATGGTACAGTATTTAATATGGTTACATATTTAATCATGTAAATCTAGTGGTGATAAAGACCATAACAATCGATAACTAGGACGGCAAATCGATTAATAATTTACAAGTGCAAAGCGGCCCGAAGCTCTGCGGATTTCTGTGCATTATTAAGGGAGAAGAAGACCCCAAAAGTCGACAATGAGCATTGTGGAGAGATTGTGAGACCTTTTACATATCTATCCCTATCTGTTTCTCTATCTGTTGTTTAATTAAGAATTTAGAGAAAGAGAAATCTGTAAAGAATATAAGCATTGGATAAAGGAATATAGAATGAGAAGGAATAAAGAATGAGAAACTTGAAACTAGGTCGACTTATTGAGAGAGCTATGAGCTAGGAGAGAGAGAGAGAGAGAGAGAAAAGAGAGAGAGAGAGAAAAAGAGAGAGAGAAAAAAAGAGAGAAGGTGATAATGAGAGTAAGTAAGGATAGATCGATAGAAGAGAGGAGGATTGTGACTTGTCAAGTCTCACAAAATCTCCCCATTGCTCATTGTGGGAGAAACGTGGAAGAGACAAGGTAAGCTTACAAAGCAACGACATGAGAGAAGCACATATTTGGTAGTGCCATGAGAGAGTGCTAAGCATTAAAAACGACATTTGGTGCCTGTAACTCGTAAAACACAAATGACTGATTAAAGAGGAATATGCAAGTGCATGTATAACTTAGACTTTTGGAGAAATGTCAGGTCAAGCTTATGCCTTTGCTTAGAAATACATATTTGTTGTAGCTGTACCATGGTCGCTTTTAGGGCTACCTCCAACATATTAGAAACAGATACAGAAACTACTGATGGGTGGGACTAGTGGTTTTTGACTAAGTGGAATTTGATTGCGTGTGGCGTGGCAATGGGGAAAGTTAACGATATTTACCAAATAATATGACCAGTTTTGTTGGGTCTGTTACTATTTGCTGGAGTTATAATTTTTTTCTTTTTTTCTTTTTTTCTTGCTGTTGTTTGGATTGCGTTTTCGACAAACACGACAAAAATCAAACAGGTGCACTAAATGAATTTCAATATGATAAACCACTTGTGGTTGCCGGTTCCTGGCAGCCCGAACTACAAGTAGCTCTCAGTTGCCGTACCGGGGTAGCGAGGGCAGCGGGTAGCGAATAGCGTATATCAGGATTCAACTGTATGTTCACCCCGTTGCGGATGCATGGGCGTGTGTTGTGTGTGTTGTGTGTGTTGTGTGTGTTTATGTTGAAAATTATTTGAGGGAAATTGAGCCATATGTTGCGAATACTAATGGATACGGTACGGTAGCGGCTACTGGTTCCCTTTGGGCCCTCGGGCAGCAGTCCTGTGCGGCCGGAAATATGAAAGTGTAATTTAAATTGAATTAAGTGTACTTTTTCGGTTAGACTGGCGTGCCATATACATACATACATACAAATATGTAGTATCTGCAGTAGGGGGTGAAAAAAATAACCACCCGCTACCCGCTTAGGGGTCGGGGGTCAATCAAACATTGCTAGTGTTGTTTTGGTAGCTGGTGCAAAATCTGTGATAAATGCCTGCAAAGTGGCCAGCTACTATTCCCGTCGTACCCCAACCCCAATCCTCGGGGCAATTTCTCCAACCCACTCAACCCCTGATCTGGTGAAAGCTGCTGCAACATTGAGTCTGTCTAGAAAATTGATAATCACTGTTTGCTGTTGCTGTTGCTGCGGTTGTTGTTGTTGGTGTTGTTGCTGCTCGCATTTGTAATTGTTACAAATGCTCGGCAGCCTTTCTGGCCAGCCGAGCCCGACCCCCCAGCCTAGACCAGGTTGCATTGAGTTTTATGATGGATATGATTATTTTAATTAGCATTATATTTGCTCGTTTATTTACCCCTTTGCGTTGCTCAGTCATAATTGGCTTTTCATATGCTCGCCAAACTTGCACATTTTGTAGGCCAAAATATGGAGGGAGGGTGGTGGTGGATGGTGAGGCAGGGCTCTACTCTAAATTACTTTAATTTAATGAGTTTTGTTATGTTTTTTTGCCAAGTGGGGCTGGTGCCGGGTATGGGACTGCGACTGGGACTGGTAGGGGTTGGGGGATGGATTTTATGGCATTTCGCATAACGCTTATGACACATGTTACCGAAATTGATAGACAGCAGCCATCAAATCAAGTGGAACATTTTAAAGTTGTACACTTTGCTATGGGGTTGACGAGAAGCGGCCAAAACGGCACGAGCAGGCTGTGCATTGGGGGTGTAAGGGGAGTGGTGTGATATGGTATGGTGTGGTGTGGTGTGGTGTGGTGTGCTGCAAGCTGCCTGGTACAGGTGATAGGCCCATTAAAATATAACTTCAAACCAAGCATTAGTGGAATTATGTTAATGGAAGGATTGTTGCGGAACTGAAAGGAGTGAAGAATAATGCTAAGATTGAAGAAGTACAGATGGAAAACTGTAGTCGAGAGAGCTCGACGACGAGATACCGTTTAATATTTGTAAGAACATCGATTATTTAATCCTTAACTTCATCTTCCTCAGCAGCAGAAGAGATCTGCTCATCTGTCATTATTACGCCCAAATTTTTGCTTTTTGATTGCTTTTGACGATGCATTCACCTTCTTTAGATCAAGTGTGAGATCGGTGAATATTTCTCCTGTTTTCATTGTGATAGTTTGTTGGTGGTGCTGCAATATTAAAGTACTACTAAGTACTAAGTACTAAGTACTACATAGACTCTACAACATGAATCTAAGTAAAGTAAGTTTCAAATGTTACTGAGGCAAAAATAAAAACAAAAAAAGCAGAAGAAATAAAAGGAGCCAGCCCCAATGGTCCAAGACTCTGGCTTATCTTCTGAGAATCTAAGGACGACATGCTGAAAATTTGTATTTGGTCAATGCATCTGTGGCTTACAATCATATCTGTTCAGGAATTAATGCAGTCGATGGGGTCGGAGATGCTTTGTGAAAAATGGAAATCGAGGCAGTAATAATTATTTGAAAATCCCAATCGCATTTGAAACAAACCAGAACGAATAATAGAAAAATACGGCGTAAGCTATGCCGTAAAATGTGTTAGGAGACCAAAATCAAAGCAGTTTTGAGTTGCATCAAGCAATGGACAGGGATCAGGATAAGCAGGACATGGAAGATGAATTCTCTTTTACACACTTCGAGCATCAATGGCATCGCCATTTGGCAAACTTCGAGCGTCAACGTTTAGGACACGTGGACTGGCTCGGAACCGAGGGTGCAGGTCCAAATGCTGATGTGTAGAGGGGTCCTCGCCGGAGCCACTAACATATTGGAATTGGTTGCAACTGCAACCATGTAGGTCATTCCCACGAACCATTTTCAAATTGCTTACAAATTAGTCCAAACGTAGGCGTATTGTACACTCAGAAAATAAATGGCACTGAAATTAGGAAATCGTCTACACATATGAGAAACAGTTTCTTATATTTTGAAAGGCCTTTTTATTAAAAAAGATAGTTTCTATCATAAGTTAATAAATTTTCCAAAGAAATTAGAAATGGAATCTCTTATTTTTCGACAGATTCATTTCTAAAATTCAGAATTAAGTAATACAATTTTAGATGCAAGAATTATGTGAAATAAAAAAAAAGAAAAACTTCCTGTAGATTAAACATATTTTTTTTTCCAAATTTTAGAAAAATAACACTGGAATTAAGAGAAGAAAAACCCTAGTTTTTAGAAAGACATAAACTTGTGTTTTAAAAATATACCTTCTGAATAATACGTTGAGCTGCCCTTGGCGCTGAAAGCGTTTTTCGATTTTCTAAATTCCAGGTCAACTTCTTCTCTGAGTGTAGTTGCCTTAATATTTCACGTAAAGTCGCAAACTAATGTTTACACCAAACAAAAGGCTGCCAATGCAACTGCTGCCAAAATTCCCACCAGCTACGATTATTTATTTCACACAACACTAGCCAACAATTTGGCCACTACAGAGATTGAGTGAGAGAGAGAGAGACAGCGGGTTGGGTTTATTATGGGTGCAGAATGGGTGCAGAATGGGTGCAGAAGGACTGTAATTTAGAGCAAGATAATCGAGGCAGAATCGATATGGGCTGGCAATTACCAAGGAATAAGTCTCATTACGGGTCATGATTGTGCATTTTTAAGAGAATCGAGCTTTTCAGAGATTTTTTCTTCGCATATTAGCGACAGACAGAGAGAGAGCGAGAGAGAGAGAGAGAGAGAGAGGGAGTGAGAGCGAGAAATGCAATATATTTATAAAAATTTCTTTTATAATTTTTATATACGCTGAAATCATTAAAAATGGGTAAGCAGGGTATAATGGTTTTGTGCAAAACTATGTAACAGGCAGAAGGAGGCCAGGATCACAAATCCCATCAGGTATATACATATGGTCTTGAACAATAGCTGAGTCATTCTAAACATGTCCGTCTGTCCATCTGTATCAGCTCGCGTGTATCAGGGACTATTAGAGCTAGAGGCCTCAAATTTGGACTATAAGTTCTCGTATACCCTACGCAGAATAAGTTTTCTTCATTCAGTGCGGGCCTTTAAATAAATATATGCGTTGCATGCTTACATTTGAGTGTCCAGAATATATTTAGCAAATGTGTTCAGCATACTTACTTGCCTTCGTTTTTGAAAGTACAACAACTGCTAAGAATACAACTTATATAACTTATAAGTTTGTTCTCCCAAGAACAGAAAACACATCACATCATTCAAGAGATCGATTTGATTGCTATTGCAACAGCGATTGGGATTGGGATTGGGATGCTCTCAAGTGCCTGGGATACTACACTAAGTGTAGAACGTTGTTGCTGCACCTGAGACCCAAATTGTTCGGAACTGATAGACGGAGTGGGGCCGTTGGTTAACATTCTGTCAGACTCAAGTATGTGTTGGGACGAGTGTTTGCTGAAAATTAAAGCCCAAACGAGCAGCACACACACAAACACGTCAAGCAAAGGGAATGGAATGGGTCGCTAGCTATAGGGTAGCGGTAGTCGTTGTGGTAGTGCGAATGGGAATGGGAATGGGAACCCACAACAACCACCGGCGTCGATGGCGCGTGGACAGCGCGCACTTTCGTCATGCTCGATTGTGCCGAAAACAAGTGGTATTACAACAACATGAACTGGGAACATATAACTACCCAACAACTAGCTATGGGAGATACAGGAACAGGTTGCTTATGTAATTTGATTACAATCAACTTCTAATAGAGTTCCAACCACCAGCCGTACCGGGGAACACCGGGTAGCTAGCCAGCCAGTCAGCCAGTCGGCCAGCCAGCGGGTATAGCGCGACAAAAATCGGGCAGACCTCCTCCTCCTACCCTCCGGTAGTGCTAGTGGCCAAAATGTGCGACGACTACCAGACTCGATAGTCGTTGGGTGGGAGGGTTAAGGTTGATGTTGGGTGGAGGGATGGGGGGGGGGGGGGGGGTGCGACCCGCCTTGAGCTTGAAGTACTAGCGGTACAATACAATTAACGACACGAATCATGATGTGCTTACCTGGCAAACGACCGTCACGTGGCCCGTTCCCAGAAGGCTTACACGTCACAATTTTAATTTTATTAAAGAAACATTTCAAATTAACCACACACACACACACACTGACACACACATACACACACACACACACACACACAGGCTCGCACAAAAGCGGAAATTGAAGTTGTCGCCGTTGTTTTAATCAGAATGACTCGTCACAAAATGCTGTGTAGCGTAGAAGCTTGCAACGGTACCTAAACGGATAATATTTCACATCCGCACCACACACACCCGCACACACACCCGCACACACACCCGCACACATACACACAAAGTGGCCAAAATTAAGGTGAGTGCAATCAACCATTTGAGGAACATTTCCGGTTACAATTGTTGAACAATCCTTCAATTTTAGCAATTGCTGCTTTACTATTTATATGCTTGTGAAGGGAGTGATTTTAAATCAATACATATATATATATATATATATATACAAGTACATATATATAAATATATGAATACATACATCAGCTCAAATTACATATATCTGCTAAAGCTCGGATTGTGCTTTAGTTGATACTTTGTTTCGAATTTTAATTAATTTTAATTTTTTTTATATGCATTTAAAAACCACTATGTGTAGGCTCTACCAATGGGGATATCCAAACTTTGACATCACACCATCGATATTTATCGATAAAAAACAAAACGTGTGCCGCTGTTCTGAATATTACCTTTACCAGAGACATCAATTCTATGATCTGGGAAGTCAAAGTGTAGTGCAACTTACTTGGATACCTATTTATTTATTATTATTGGGGTGGCTTCATGCACTGTGACTTGTTAGATCTATTATGCCCCCATCTGAACCTATGGTTCTTCCCTCAACCCTAATTCCTGCAGAATTTCTTAATGCGAGTATCATTTTCGGCCTGAGGGTTTCGATGTGTTCTCTAGGGTACTACATCTGCTCCTGGCCAAGGCGAAATAGTCTGCTATGATCTGCTTTATAGTAAAATCAGAAGAGTTTACTACTGGCTATACCCAGTTTAGCTAGTTGGCTTCTAGGTCTACGATGTCCTTTCCAGAGACCGGTTAGTATTAAATGTCTGATTATAGCCACCTAGACAGTTGGCTTATGTGAGATGTCGTGGATAACATTTGTAGCTTGTCAAGTATTGGTATAGGTTGGATATAGAGCATCGAGCTTACCTGTAATGGACGTTGCGGGGGACCACTCATTGAATGATGATGGTACATCACATCGTGCTTGATTTGGGAGGGCATTTGGCTATGTACATGCTGGGCTTGGTGCTTCTGTATGTCGACGGCGGCGAGAGCTTCCGCTCTGCTGAGTATGCCATCGTTGATACCCGCAAAAATATCACCCTGTATCGAAGAGAACGAACACAAATTAGTCAATTACTCAAACAGGCTGTTCGAATTACAATTAGAACCGAACACTAACTTAATACAAATATCGCAAAAAACATATAGACAAAATCATACGTATATATATAAGAGACGATTTGGTGGCGACGTCAACAAAAAGTTTGACTCTTTAATCGGTATTATATGGATGGAAACCTTAGTCAGCATTTATTTAAATATGTTGTATATGAAATCATAGAGTGTGTTTTGGTTTTGGTATTGGTTTTCTGCTTTTGGTGCGTATTAACTTACATTCTGACGTGCTGACCACGAATTGCATAATAGGGAAGCATCTTCTAATAAACGACTCTGAAAAGACGAGACAAACAGGGATAGTATATGTATGTACGAGTTTAGTTTCAGGGCGGGCGGTTATGTGGGGTTGGGTGAGGAAATAGCATCGAACTTAATTACAAAATTTTGAAAGAAACATGCATGAATTTAGAGGCCGAAATCTCTTGATGTGTATCTCTCAGTTCGAGTCGTATAACCCACAAAACAAGGGTAAATATCTTAGAGGAATATTCGTTTTTAGAGAAACAAAAATATATATATTTTTTTATCAAGAGTTACCATTTCATACATTCAAGATTTCAAATTTGAAATGTAACTTCTTATATACCATACACAGATGAAGTTTATTTTAAGTTATCGATACAAATCGATTACCGGATGCTACATCCAAACACACCACTCCAAAGATATAGTCTTCCAAATGACATATAAAATACATAGACATATTATTGATTAACTGCTCAAATTTAATTAAGATATAATAAGCATCACAGATTTTGTTGACCAAAACGTATTTTCATGTTGAACCAATGTGGAAGTCTATTTTGGGTTCAAAAACTGGCTTCAGGGCATCTCTCAGTCTCTCTCGGGTTCAAATGGAGTGCTTTGCTGGCTTTTCCTCTTTAAAGATGCTATCGAGGTAACTTGTCGAATCATTTGTGCATCTTGTACCTGATATTGATTTTTGTTAGTGTTACCTCCTCCCCCGCGAACCCCCAGCAAGCCCTGCCCTTAAGGGCCTTAACGCCGTGTTTGGGTTCTAAATAAATAATATTAAAAATTCCTTGGCACTTGTTTGGGTAGCGTCGATGTGCCGATGTCGCCATTGTGGTCCTTAGTCCTTCGAGTTCATATCGATTTTATATGCTGGAAAAAGTACATATATGCATACATACATACATAGATACATATATATAAATATATATATATGTATATATATATATATGTGTAACGCGCCCGAATTTTACAGTTAATCAATTATTTAGATGCGCACAAAACTTGAAAATACGATGGCGACGAGGACTCAGGCCATAGGACACAACAGTCGCTCATTTGGCTGTGAAGGTTTCCCAGGCGAAAGGAGTCAATAGCTAGCTAGTAAAGAGCAGCGACAGCAAGGACTCTCCCACATCGATGGCAACTCCGGCTCCGACTCCGGCGCAGAACTCAGAACTCAGAACTGCGGACCGGAGGGGGACGACCGCAAAAGCGTACGGCGGCCATTCAAGAAATCAAAATGTTGCGCATTTTTAATGTACATTGCGCCACCGTTATCTCTAGACGTGTGTATATATATATATATATACATTTATATACATATACATCTACATATGTATATGTGTATATCCCTCTGAGAGTGACAGCCGTTTGTTTGCCCGGCTTGACTCCCTGCGACGAACGGACCTGCTAATGTCCACCGATTCCTAGCCAGTTTTTGGCAGGTCGAGCCCAAGCACAGTTAAACCAAACCCTTCCCATTCCACTCACCACTCCCATAATAATTACAACTTCTGGATAGAACAAGTAAAAATTCTGTAGTCGAGTGAGCTCGATATACCCTGAGCCCAGCACAGGTTAAATATATTCCAGTATTATCGCCAAATTTTCTTGAAACCGTTTTGCACACTCAAATGTAAGCATGCCTGGAATTGCTCTCATTTCTTATGTTTGTGTATGTATGTGTAGATGGTCGCTAATTTGCCTGGCTGTGTATTATATATCAATTGGAAGGCTATGTCTTTGGAATTGTGGCGGAACTCGATTTAAATAGTTTTTTCCAAATAAACTTGACTTAAGCTTGATTTACAAGATGTTATATTCGAAATGTCTCTGAGATCGGCTAGCTTATACAGACGGACAGACGGATAAAGCTATATTGAATCGGTGTTCGTTGTTTATCATGAGTATATATATAATTTAGGGGAAGATGTTTCCTTCTGCCTGTTACATGCTCTTGCACAACTTCCTTATACCCATGTTACCCCTATATAATGGGATCAGATATAATATTCAATATAATTAAGATAACTGTTTCAGTCTGCTCTTTATGTAATTTAAGAAAGATGCAAATTCTTATCAGACAACCATAACAATCAAATGAATGCGTTCTCGTTTGTTTCAACTAATAATTGCAATTACAAGTGAGACAAAGATGTACTTAATCATTATAATTTCAGGGAAGATACTTCCACAACCACACCCTCAATAAAAAACCATGACAAATGGTAAAGTTGGCTCGTGTTGAAAAGTAGGCAACAGTTTTTCATTGGCGAGTAAAACGAAGAGCAGCCGTTTAACAAGAAATTAATTTATGAACTTGAATTAATATGCGCACTCATTCATCAAAATTATTGCAGCCGGCAACCCGCAGCCCCCCGCAGCACCCCGCAGCAATACCGCAGGGTTGCGAGTTTGTGTTCCTTGACCTGACCCCACTACGAATTCGAATGCATGCCCATATCCATATACAAAAACAAATCCAAATCCAAATACAAATACAAACACAAATTCACCTATAGGTATGTATTCCAAGGGGGTGCGGTAGTGGTACACTGCTTTAAGGCCGCAGTGCAGGTTGACACTTGCACATAAATTCTTTATTAGTGTTATAAATTAATCAAGTTAACGGCTGCCCTGCTCACTCATTCACTTATTTTCCATCTCGTTTCACATGCTCTGCTCTGCTCTCTCTCTCTTTTTTCGCCTGTCTTGTTATGTGCTATTTTCACTCTCACTCTGTGCGCTTTTCCCTGTGTGTGTGTGTGTGTGTGTGTGTCTGTGTGTGTGTTACTTTTTTTTTTTTTTTTTTTTGCTTGTCAGCCATTTAATATTTATGATGTGTGTAAACAGATACGCAATGAATGTTGAATGAATGTTGAATTTTATCGATTCTGACTGGCGACTGCAGCAAAAAAACCTAATGCAGAAAAAAATCAAAACAAACACCAACAAGAAAAGCAACTAAATAAATACATAATAACTTGTGCAGCTTTAAGTGCAATAATTTGGTTTAAATCAAGTTGACAGAGCAACTTCAAATGCTCCCCTGATGTAGTTATTGGTTTTGCTATTGGTTTTGCTCCGATTTTTAGCTGAACACAAATATATGAATGCTCTTTCGCTCTGCTCTGCTCTGCTCTGCTCTGCACTGCTGTGTCATTTGCAGTAGCATTAGCAAACAAAGGAGCATAGCACAAGCCGTATAGCTCGTTCTGCTACTGCCACAATCATTTGGTCTCAGCAACATTTGAAACTAACTTTATTTAGATTCAATATTTGGGCGGAATAATCATCAGATGAGCAAATCTCTTTTGCTGCCAATTCAGCATTGGCTGAAGGAGAAGTCGTGATCGTGGGCGTGGCAGAGGTCGATGGAGGGGAAGAGGCAGTGGAAGAAAGAGTAGTGGATGCAGCTAATGGGGAAGAAGATGATGAAGAGGAGGATTGGGGTGAACAGTAAGAGGAAGAAAAGGTATCGAACAACTTACAAATATCAATAACCACAAAAACGATTAGAAAATTGTCTCTGAATTGCAAATAGAATGGAAAAAAATCAACCTGAATAAATATATAAATTATTTATTCTTATCCTTTTCCACTTGTCGCTTGATTTAGATTTGAACCCATCCGGTATATATATATATATTCCTGATCAGCAACATATATCCCTCTTCCTTATTGTTTCTGAATGAGCTGCATTTTTGTATAAGAAACCAAGTTAATCAGATTCATCAGAAGTATTTGAATTAAGCATAATTCAGACTCAACCTCGAACGGAGTAAATCGCTCGACATTCACACATTTATTCTTACTTTTTTGGCTTGGCTTGTGTGTTTAAGGGGGCTAATTTACAGGGTATCTGGGCAGTCGCTTAGAACAGGGCAGCGCGCTCTTAATGCGTTTTCAGAGCTCTGATCGCTTTTTGATTGGTTTGTGGCGCGTTTAATTGGCACATTTGTTGCGGCCATTTAATGCAGTTTATGAATATTTAAATCAAATTAACGGCAGGTCTCCCGTTTACTAGGGGAGTGGAGACAGGGCAGGGGGAAGGAGGGCTGTGGTGTCCTGGTCCTTCTGCTTGTCCAGTCGACCGTTTGTCCATTTGTCTCTTTTTTTTTCGCTCTTTTTTGGTCTGTGACAAATTTCCATTTAATGGACTGCAAGGCGTTAAGTGTTTGCTGTAACCAGCCAAAGAGCAACCCCCTCGCACCCCCTCCCTTCACAACGATAATGCGCTCAGTTCAACCAAGGGTAGTCAAATAAATCCTATAAATCCGCCGCTTTGATCATTCGCCTTTTGCCCTACGCTTTTTGCGCTCTCTCCTTCTGAAAGCCGAAAAGTGGCCCAAAGCAGAGTGGGGGTTGTTGGGTTGAAGGAACGTGGATGTAGTGGAGAGAAGAGGGCAAGGGCGGGGCGGGGGGAGAGTTTGCTTCTTGTTAAATCCGATAAGCAAATGTACTTGTTGTTGTCCCTTTAAGAAGATGCGACGCGAGGCGACGCGAGGCGACGCGACGCGGCGCGTTCGTTGTTTTTATTTACAGTAAGTGTTTTTAAAGTGCCCCGTGCTCAGATTAAAATGAGCTACATCTCAAGGGGCTGGGGGCTGGGGGGTGAGGGTGAGGGTGATGGTGAATAGTGAATGGTGTATGCTGCATGGTGGACGGGTGTGTGGGTTGCTGTGGGATGTGTGTCATTGCATCAGGCGGAATGCGAACTGTGTGCGTTGCATGCAGTCAACTTTTATACCCTTTTATATATGCATTAAGAAATCGGTGAAGTTATGTAAATTAATCTAACAGCCTAACAGAAAGGAAACGGGTGCCATTTTATCGTCCTTGCATTCAGATAGTTTTTTGTTTGCTGCAAGACGGTTGTCGAACGCTTAACTCATTTCATGTAGCTCACACACAGTTGCCAGTTGCCAGTTGCCAGCTGCCAGTTGTGATCAATTTAAATCCACCCACACACACACACACACACACACACAGCTGTTGTCTAAACGCCCTACACACACAAACACACACAGACAGACACAATTCTACTCATAAGCATAATGGAGAGATTTTTAACCTCAGCCCAATCTTGCAGTTAGTCTGTAGTCCTAAGCCTAAAGCAATGAAAACAGTTATATAACTGTAAGGAAAATGCATGCTTGGGTTTGTCTGCTGCTGCTGCAAATGCATCAAAGTACACACATACAGAGGGATAGAGAGGGAGCGAAAGAGAGAGGGAGCGAAGGAGAGAGGGAGCGAAAGAGAAAGAGAGAGAGAGAGAGATTGCGATCCACATGCAATTGCATATTGCTATGGCAGCTAATTAGCCGTCTTTTAATATTATTATGTAAGCATTAATGCGCATAATATCAAAACACGCATCTCTTCTGCATTCGCTGCAGACACTCGCCACTTGCAATGTGTGAAGCGAGAAAAGAGTAGGAGAATGATTGTGCATTATTCTCTGCTTGTTGCTGCTGTTTTGCTGTGGATGGCACAGAGTTGAAGTGTGTCAAATCGAAGGAGAGCTTGTGTGTTATGTAAGAAGTAAGGTGCAGGAAATGGAGATAATTGGAGAGCGGGTATTATTAGAGGTGATGCCAATGAGTGCATTGTTTTGTTTTATATTTTTATATTTTCTCTTATTCTTGGCAAGCACGTATGCTGCCTGGGTGCAGGGTATCTGCATGTCGAGCATGTGTGCCATTTGTGTGTCCCTTTTTCTTCTTCCTCGCTCCTTATTTGACTGGAAAAGGTTTCTGTCTGTTTTTCGCTCTTTTCCTTCCTTTACTCATTTATGCATGCAGCTCTCTCCATCTTTGTCACACTCTCTCTCGCTCTCGCTCTCTCTCTCTCTCTCTCCCTCTCCTTCACTTGAGCATTTTTTCATGGCGCCCAACGTTTTTTTTTTGTTTGTTTGTTGTGTTATTTGTCACCCAACAATAGTTAATAAATATTTAATGCACATAAATTACAAAACGCTTTTCAAGGTTACGCCCATCTTTTGCTAACTTGGCGCCATTAGCGACACCAGCAACCAGCAACAACAACTATAGAAAAAAGACAACCCATATACTTCTCCTCCCCCCTTATTGCCATAACCAGTCCCTCCCCCTACCAAATAGAGCCCATAACAATACCATTAACGATGACCGGCTGACATTTGAGCAATAATTAAGACAAATATTTATTTGCTACTTATTTTAAGTTCCATTTTCCTATTTATATATGCCCTTTACTCAATAGTTGAACGGGTAGCTTCAAGCTGTCTGCTAATTTTGTTAGCTATATTCATAATCAAGTTATAAATATATTTCATCTTAGTGTTATAGAATATATATTATGGACATAAGAATACATATGCATGCAAAAGAGCTACAGGGGATCTTCTAGTCGGGCGTATTATGTATTATGCTACTTATTCCATAATTTTTGTAGTTATCTCTCTGTTATTTATTATGAAGTCGAGCCGGCTCATTGAGTAAATACAATTTCGGGTCAACATATTTAACGTTGAAATATTCCAAACGGGAAAACAAACCTTAGAATACCAGCAAGAAAACATAAAACAGGATCTGATGCCAAATCAATGAATTACAAACACGAACACTTCGGGTTGTGGCTTATGATTCCCAATTAAATAGAATTGCAAATTAATCAATGCCAAAGAAACATGCAAGTGTTATGGCCAAAATAAGGTTTGTACATTAAAAATTTGCATTCATAAAAACACATATCAGTAGGACTTTTTGAACATTTCCATTTTTGGGTTTTGATGCTGTGTTAATTAATTTATTGCAACGAATTCCCCTGACAAAGACAGACAGTTTCGTGCTATTTTTCCGCATATATATATATATATATATATACATATATATATAGGTATCTAAAAATTGTATTAAAAAATTCATTCGAATCAATGTCTCTTCAACTCCATATGCTGTGTTAATTAATTTATTGCAACGAATTCCTCTGACAAAGACTGACAGTTTTGTGCTATTTTTCTTTTATATACGGAATTGAAGAGACATTGATTCGAATACATACTTTGAAAAAGTGAATTTTCTAATACAATTTTTAGATACCTATTAAGTTCGATAAGTTGAGCTGCCATCCTTGCTTGTACTTATCAGACTAGTTCTTGATTTCAATTCGAATCCCAACAAAAAGCAATTATTAAATGCCTCAGCGGATCTGCTGATAACAAAGTTTCACAATAAATAAAAAGAAAAAAATTTACTTATTCCTCTGAAACTTAAATGATATATTTGTCCGATTTTAATAGTTCTAAGATTTCACTACTGAGCTTAAATTAACAATTTTTGGTGAAAATTATAACTGTAGTTACATTTGGTGAACATTTAGATCGCCAGTTAAAAATTTAAACTTTTATTGCTATCGGAAATTGATTTTTATGGATATGCGCGCAGTTATCGATAAAATTAAATTAACTTGATCTGTGCATTTCATGCGACATATTAGATCTATAGTGCCCGAGAGTATAAATAGTCATATATTCCTCATCATAGTTCACATAGCAGTAAATTCATCTAGGCATATTAATATACATGTAAGCTCACAATACATACTACGAGAATACAAATTTGGAACAAATATATTTTACAAAATAAATATTACTTCGAATAACACGATGCAATTGCGATCAGGACGCATACTAAATGATGTGGAGACACGACCAAAACGCGGATTTCGAATGCGCTCTGCGATTCCAGCAGGCGATGCAGTACCCAATCCGCCCGTAGTCCCCAATCATCCCGTAGAACCAGAAGCTGAGATCTTCCACAACCAAAGCCATAGGTATGTCAAGATTTAACGGTTAACTTATCAGTCAGCGTGAGCTTAACAACATTCTATTTCCAGGCGGGCTTGGTTGGATATATTCTGGATCCGGCTGATAATAATATTGTTTATCACATTTACTGTGCTTATGACTTATGCATTATTTTCTTAATTTCTTATTGATTAAATTATTGCTCTGAATCTGACGCTGATGCCGAAGAACAGGCTAAAGTAAACCCGATACGAGTTTTCATGGAGAATTGCATATTTGGGCATGTTTGGTGCTCCAAACTGCTTAAGCTTTTAAGAATGGTA
This sequence comes from Drosophila melanocephala, assembly GCA_037043625.1. Lineage (NCBI taxonomy): Eukaryota > Metazoa > Arthropoda > Insecta > Diptera > Drosophilidae > Drosophila > Drosophila melanocephala. The sequence continues at coordinate 2,838,681 of JBAMBD010000523.1, read as the reverse complement.
TTACAACTACGCCTTGAAGTGTGTAACACCCATTTCTTTTGAGTGTGGGGTCTTGCATTAGGCATCGCATTCAATTGGTTGGATATGTAGAATAGGTGTATGTAACTTTCCATTTCTGGTAATTGCATAGCCATAATTAATTGCCTGAGTTGAGCTACACATAAGCTACTCAAAGCCAAACTGAATACTATTACTACATACGTACTTGTAAGCCATACATATATATATATATATGATATATATAATGAAAGTAGTATTCTTGAAGGGAATCCATAGACGAATAGATCCACAGTTCCGTTGCAAAATTTATATTGCTGAACTTTGAGACACATTGTAAATAATCTATCTATATCGATCTATCGATCTATATCTATATATATATGCTATACGGAATTGAAGAGACATTGATTCGAATACATACTTTGAAAAAGTGAATTTTCTAATACAATTTTTAGATACCTATTAAGTTCGATAAGTTGAGCTGCCATCCTTGCTTGTACTTATCAGACTAGTTCTTGATTTCAATTCGAATCCCAACAAAAAGCAATTATTAAATGCCTCAGCGGATCTTGCTGATAACAAAGTTTCACAATAAATAAAAGAAAAAAATTGATTTATTCCTCTGAAACTTAAATGATATATTTGTCCGATTTTAATAGTTCTAAGATTTCACTACTGAGCTTAAATTAACAATTTTTGGTGAAAATTATAACTGTAGTTACATTTGGTGAACATTTAGATCGCCAGTTAAAAATTTAAACTTTTATTGCTATCGGAAATTGATTTTTATGGATATGCGCGCAGTTATCGATAAAATTAAATTAACTTGATCTGTGCATTTCATGCGACATATTAGATCTATAGTGCCCGAGAGTATAAATAGTCATATATTCCTCATCATAGTTCACATAGCAGTAAATTCATCTAGGCATATTAATATACATGTAAGCTCACAATACATACTACGAGAATACAAATTTGGAACAAATATATTTTACAAAATAAATATTACTTCGAATAACACGATGCAATTGCGATCAGGACGCATACTAAATGATGTGGAGACACGACCAAAACGCGGATTTCGAATGCGCTCTGCGATTCCAGCAGGCGATGCAGTACCCAATCCGCCCGTAGTCCCCAATCATCCCGTAGAACCAGAAGCTGAGATCTTCCACAACCAAAGCCATAGGTATGTCAAGATTTAACGGTTAACTTATCAGTCAGCGTGAGCTTAACAACATTCTATTTCCAGGCGGGCTTGGTTGGATATATTCTGGATCCGGCTGATAATAATATTGTTTATCACATTTACTGTGCTTATGACTTATGCATTATTTTCTTAATTTCTTATTGATTAAATTATTGCTCTGAATCTGACGCTGATGCCGAAGAACAGGCTAAAGTAAACCCGATACGAGTTTTCATGGAGAATTGCATATTTGGGCATGTTTGGTGCTCCAAACTGCTTAAGCTTTTAAGAATGGTATTACAACTACGCCTTGAAGTGTGTAACACCCATTTCTTTTGAGTGTGGGGTCTTGCATTAGGCATCGCATTCAATTGGTTGGATATGTAGAATAGGTGTATGTAACTTTCTATTTCTGGTAATTGCATAGCCATAATTAATTGCCTGAGTTGAGCTACACATAAGCTACTCAAAGCCAAACTGAATACTATTACTACATACGTACTTGTAAGCCATACATATATATATATATATGATATATATAATGAAAGTAGTATTCTTGAAGGGAATCCATAGACGAATAGATCCACAGTTCCGTTGCAAAATTTATATTGCTGAACTTTGAGACACATTGCAAATAATCTATCTTTCAAGTATCGAAATGAGGTTTCGTCGATTTGCATCATTCGATATGAAGGGGGACGGAAACAAGTCTTTGACCTTCTACTATGATGTACTATAAAACTGCGGCGTTCTAAAATTAATTTTGATTGACCAACAAACAAATATTCACAAATATTTAGCTAATTTTAGAGCAGTTAAAGCAAAAAGTTTTAAGTTAAATTCTATTCTGCTAGGATTGCTTAAGAGGAACATTTGAACTTTGCTAACTGATAGACTTTTTGTTCTAAGTGTGTGTGTGTGTGTGTGTGTATGTGTGTGTGTGTGTAGGGAGTAGGGGGTTTTGACCAATTGAGAATGCTTTATGGGGCATTGTTAGCTTAGATGCGAACTGTTCGATTACTCACAGATGGATTTGGCATACAGCGTCGCATCTGCTCCGAACTTCGATAGGATGGACTGTAGCGTCCTGGAAAACAACTGGGCGCTGACATTTTCATTTTATCCGTTGTCGAATACATCGACATTGTCATACAGCCGCCGACGAAATCCTCCTCCAGCTTGAACGCCCTTGAGGCGTCGAATGTTGTTGGCGAGTAAATTTTGAAGCACTTACTTTGACAACTTGCAACGAGTGTCCTGCAATGCAATGCAGGACGCCAAATCTGTATGTATATATATATATATATATAAATATATATGATATATATGTATATCGGCCGACAAAATAACTCTCTCTTTCTCTCTTTGATCTGGCTCGTGAACTCTTTTTTTTTATTTATTTTTTTAAATTTTTGCACTGTTTTAAAATTTTTGCACTGATTTTTTTGCTTTCGTTTCGGAGTTTTGAATACTGATCAAAAAATATCACAAGAAAAAAAATTTATTAGGTTTTTGTTTTGCCGTCGGCGCTGCTGCGTATGCGTGTGTGTTGTGTGGGTGTGTGTATTGTGTGTGTGTTGCAAATGACGTTAAAAAAAAAACAATAACAACGACAACAAGAACAATAATAAGAAACACTGCACAATGCGGCGTGCTTATCAATATTATAAATATTGCCAGTCCACTGACTGTAATTGAGCGTATTTCGATGGCCGATAACCGATGACCGATAGCCGGCGCGATGACCAGCAGCGATTGACAACAAACGAGATACTCGAAACGCGAAACGAGGAACTCGAAACTCGAAACGACGACAACACGACGAGACGACACTACGTTTGGGTCTGAGTTAAGCGCTGGCAGCGTAAGCACTGTTTACCGTTAACCTTTAACCGTTAACCGTTATGCACGTAAGCCGACGCTACGTCGCTGCACACAACCCGCGGAAGCTTTGACGCTGTGCTGTGCTGGGCCGAGCTGAGCTTAACTTTTGCCCAAAAGCCGCGCTTAAAGCTCTCTCTTCTTCTTCTTTTGTTGCTCTCTCTCTCTAGCTCTCTCCCTCTCTCTCTCTCTCTCTGTGCTGCTTGCAGTGTTTTTTTGTGCTTGCAGTTTGTGCTGCTTGCAGCTCTCTTTTTGTGTTTTTGTCGCTCGCACAGCTGTTCTCTGTACATATATGGGTGAGTGTGAGTGTGTGTGTGTCTGTGTCTGTGTGTGTGTGTGTGTCTGTGTATTAGATCGCAAACAGAAAACTAAACGCAACGCGAACAGATTTCACACTACTAGGCAAGCGCACGTTGTGTTGTGTGATAAAGAATTCTATGATGAGTTTCGCTAACTTCACCGACTTTATTTTCAATGGGTAGGACACGTTTTCATTATTCAGCAGCCGAACTGGGGGGCGTGCCCAAAGCGGCCACCCCTACAAAATGGCAGCAGCAACAGCAACAGCAGCAGCTCCCACGTATCTCTATATATAGAAAGCGAACGATTGCTAAACGCTGATTGGCCAGCACAGCGACGTCGACGTCGACGGCGACGCCAGCGATTGTTTCGTTCAGCTGGAATTGGGCAGAAGCGGCAGCGAGCCAACTTGACGAAGCCAATGTAACGGCGACGCTACTATTTTGCCAGCGTCTGCGTACTCGCTGTCACACACACACACACACGCACACACACACACATATACACACTGGCACACACATATACGCATGCAGTCATCCAGCCATCCAGTCGTAGCCAAAAATAAAAAGAAGTCAAAGTATGACAAAAAATACCCCTAAAACATCAGCAGCAGCACCAGCACCAGCAGGAGCAGAAGCAGCATTCTCTGCTTTCCTTTCCATACTTCCCCTCTCTCTCTGTCACTCTCTCTTTCTCTCTCTCTCTCTCACTCGCTCTCTCCCTTTCGCTCTCTCAGCACACATTGCGATGCTCGCCTGTGTCCGGCATATGGCACAATTTTTTTGGGAGCGTTAATAACAAAAGGCACAAAACACGGCCCAACAATGGGCAGCTTGTCACTGGCAGGAGGTGGGAGGGTGTGGTGGGGGGTGGGGGGTGATGAGTTAGGGGGTTAACGCCTACCTATGACACCCCTCCCATCCTCTCCTATCTCCTCCCATCCAGCCGCCCCCCTGTTAATACATTGTATTGGCAAAGTGCGAGTGTGTTAAATGCATATGCAGCGCATCGCCATTGCGCATACAGGGTGCTCAGGGTTCTCAGAGTGCTCCGTCAACTGCAGTCAGCTCGCAGATCCTAGATACATATAAATTCATATATATATATATATATATATATATATATATAACTTGTTAAATTTTGCAGTGTATCCTGGGTAATTGGTAACACTTGCTTCGTAACAAAAAAAAATTATAATACAAAAAAGTTTTATTTTCAATATATATTCTCATCAAGTCTCCAAAATTAGCTACCGTTTCTAGCTATGTTTTTAATAACTTGGCCCCTTTTTCTCAATTATCGAGCGTCCACTGTAGATGCATACACACCTACATAGATGTTGCTAGATATACCCTTGAAAATATTATATTGTTATATTATATTTCGAAACTTATAATTTTATTTCATTTTGAGCAAATATTTTTCGGGTCTTATTTAATTTAACAATTAATTTAAACAATATAATTTTAACAATTTAATTTTAAAATTTTTAGAATTTATAAATCGTTTTTGTCTCTTTTATTAAAAAAGGGATATTATTGAAAACCCCTTAAAACTTGTCGATGAAAATCATTATTTTCAAATAGTATTGATAATATAATGTGAGCTGATTCAAAATTCATTCACTCAATTCTTAATTTTTTTTTTGCATAGTGTCTTTATTGTGCAAAATACAAAACAAACAAACATTTGTTTGTTACAATTGTTTATAATTTTCGCATTGGTGGCGCCATCTATGTGTGCTGGCTAAATCACTGCTCTTCAAATTTCAAAAGCTTGGCAGGACCTTTGTGCGGTAAGCTGGATGAGAAAGTTGCTGGCCTTGATGAAACGTTGCTTAAGCTTTTGCTCGAAGCTTGCGTGGCCAAGTACAAAAGCTGACAGGACATTTAGTCCTGGCTAAATTGTAGCTTAATGTAGACTAGACCTTGAAGTTCAAAGTTTTATTAGGTTACGCGTTGCCAGAGAAAGCTTTAACTGCAGGAAAATCCTTGAGCGCAACCCCAATAATGGAAATACAAAAAGATATTGTTTTTTGTTCGTTTTGGTTTTGTACAATTTTGTAACATCATCATTTGTTTGTTATATTCAATACATTTTTCAATTGTAGAATCGTGTGTATAAAATTTTTTACAAGGATAGTCGAGTATTCGGGAGTACACAGTATAAACAGAGTAATATCAGTGGAGTACACAGATATATATATATATATACATATGTATGCATATACATATAATACATATAGATATACATATACATGTACATATACATATATACAATTATGCATATAAACGTATTTAGTATGAGCGATGAAGCACAACATGGCGTATAATGAATTTAATAAATTCGTTCAGGAATCATAATACCTTTTAACTTTTAACTTTAAACTCTTTTCTTCACTTCACTTTACGTTCGTTGCTCGCATTATTATTACAACTCCTACAGCCTATGCTAAACAAAAAAAAAAAAAAAAAAAGGAAGCCGTACATTATCATATATAACTCTATACGTATCAGAGAGCTGTGCCGATATACATATATTGATAACAATATTCACTTAAAGCTTTCTTGTTCCACGCGTCCCCATTTTGAATTAGGTATATCTTGAGAAAAGTTCGTTTCTTGCAATGCCGAGTAAGGAAGTTAGAATATATATATATATATATATATACATATATATATATATATATATATATATATATATATATATATATAGCAAACTAACTAAATTCTTATTCTTTCTCTAACCACCATAATCTAACCTAACCTACTTGGCCTTCATTTGTCTGAGTGCATTTGAATTGCCCATCAGAAGTGTGAAAAAATTGAGGAGACATTGGGATGATGTTGTCTGGAATATATATACTACATCAGAGTGAGATGTAAGTATATATATTCTCAACACCTGTGTCCCTCTCTGACTTAAGTCTCTCTGATACATATCTATATATATATATATATTTTATATTTTAACTAAGTAATACGCTAAAAGCAGCAGCGAAAGTAAAGGAAAAACGATTAAAAATATTATTGTGTTCTCTTCTTTTTCTACTTGTTGTTCTTCTCCTGCTTCTTCTATAACATATACATTTTCTTCGATTGTGATCTTAAATGGTCCTAATTAATGTTGACTTGGGCAGCAGCAAAGATGTGTTGGCGAGGAGAAAATATATATACATATATATATATATATATATATATATATAGAACTGTTGTTGCTCTTAGGTGGTTTTTGTTTTTAAGTGTTATTTTTGCCTTGCTTTGCTTTGCTTATTGCTCGTTGCTTAAAAATCGTCGTCGTGTGTGAAATGAATTTAGTCTAGATTCTTAATCGTAAAGTGGCTAACTGTTGTTAATCCTGTCGGCCCAGCAAACTGTAGACAATGCGACGACGCGTGCCAACCTCCGCCCGCATCGCATCTGTATACGGATCGAAGGAGAGGAGTCGCTTCTTACGCCGGAAGATGCCCTCCTTGCGCATGATGGCGCAGCGCAGCAGGGCCTCATTGATTGGATAGTCGAGGAAGTCGAGTATTTGGCGCAGCTCCCGCTCCGTATTATGCACCAGATCGTCATAGAACACAACCTTAATGCTGCCAGTGAAATTGCGTGCCCAGCTGAGATTCATTGTCTCCCAGCCCTTGAGCTTATTGCTGACAAACTGTTGCCAATCTGCAAAGAAACACGAACAAAACATAAGACGACAATGAAATGAGTGCGAGGATTAAGTTTTGGGTGTGCCATGCAAGTACCGATCAGCGCGTACTAACTTATATATATACATATAAAAGCTCTTGAAATTAAGAATCGGAATCGGAATCAGAACCGAAATTCAACTTATTTTTTTCTCAACTCACACAAAAATGACAATAATAAACTTTGCAAGGATATAAGAGTATAACGGCATTAAGCAGGTTGCCAAACCCAAAACGATTTTACGTTCCGCTAAAATTTGGTCAGATCAATTATCAATTATCGGACATAAATACAAATATTTAACTCGGTCGATATTTGAAAATTTTGGACTGAGCTCTGCAGGGCAAATATGTTATTTAGTCGTCATTTCTTGTTGCCAGCTTGAATAGAGACACATAAATCACATACGCACACCTAAGTAACGGGATCAGTTATAATGACACGGGATCAGTTATAATAATGCGGACAAATAATATCAATTAATAAATTTAGATTCTAATTATGATTCCGATTCCGATCCTTATTCTGAATTTCAATCGGCTTCTGATGCCGATTCTGGACTCGGTCTGACACTCTGGTTAATTCTGGTTCCGGTTCCGGTTCCGGTTCCGATGTTCCGGTTGTTGAATACGATTGCTTAAGTGCTCTTACATTTGCCCTTTGTGCGCCTGTAGCGATCGGGTGATGCGAATCCAATGTGACCGCCGCTCTGGCGATTGAATTCGGCGATGATCGCCTTTTCGGGATCGCGCACCAAGAGTATTGCTTTGGAGAAGGGCGCCCAGGCCTTGGGGCCCCATTCGTGCGTCTTTACCAATAATACTGAGCTATTGCACACGTTCTCCGCCGGGAAGCCCGTCTTTAGCAGGCCGTAGTCCTTGTAAATGCTGCCCGTCAAAATGCCCGTCGCCTGCTGCAGCAGATATCGCAGCCACGTGTTCCCACTCCCCGGAAAACTGGCCAACGCGGTCAGCAAGGGTGATGCAGAGATACCCTGTACACCCTGTACACCCTGTAACTGCAGACTGGCACTTACATCGCTGGGCAGAGCAGCTGCAAAGGGAGGCGATTCCATGATTAATCAGTTAAATGGAAATCTGTATATGTAATACTTGATTCAAGTACTTAATTAAACACTTAATTACTTGAAGCAAGAGCTTTAGTTCTTATTTCAAGTGCTCAAATTCATATCAGCTTCAAATCAAGCAGTTAAAAGTAAAGAAATGCTTGTGTAGCAGTATTTTGAGACTTGTTTCAGTTATCGCTTGTAGCCAATACTCACTGTAGTAGTCGCCCGCCTTGTAATCCGTGTAATTCGGAAGATCGCGATTTAGATACTTGAGGTCGCGACACCAGCGGATTGTCATCTTGCGACTGGGCATGGGGAACCGGGGACTATGAAAGCTGGAGAACTGCAAGCATAAAAAACACAAAACACAAACCTCGCATATAGAGAAAGAGAGAAAGGGAGAGAGAAAGAGAGAGAGAGAGAGAGAGAGAGATGTCACCTCGGCAAATCGCTCGATGCGTGTGCGTTTTGGATGAGAGCCGGGTATATTGTTCATGGATAGAAATAGGACACCGCCTATATAGATGATGATTGTTGCCGAGACACCGAAAAAGCGCCAGCCTTGCAGTGCCATAACGCCGTCTTTGCATTACTGACACAGAGAGAGAGAGAGAGAGAGGGAGAGATGAGGATAGATATATATATATATATATGGTTGATATTTGTATACATAGTAATTATGACAATTGCTTACTTCAAGTGGCCAAAGTCTGATAATGCTCTCGCTTGGTCTAAAAACAAAGCCCCACTGAAACTGAAACTGAATTGAGCTGAAAGTAAAGCAAAAGCCATGATTTTCATACCCTGCAGCTATTATAATTGCGAGACGGGTATATATACTAGTTGTGTAACAGACAGATGAAAGCAATTTCGAATCCATTAGGTATATATATATTTATATATATACATATATTCGAATCGATCTAGCCATGTCTGTCTGTCTCTCCGGAGTCGGTATAATTAAGAGCAACAGACTTCAATAGTGTGGAGTAAAAGTTTACTCCCCGAATATCGAACTGATTTTGAATATACCTCGATAAAATGGTTTATGAACGGTACAAATTTCGTTTCAGATCGGCGAAGATATGCAGATTTTATTAAAAAAAATTGTATATTTAAAAGCTGGCTGCAGCGTATCTCCAAGTCGAGCTCTTGCCACTAGAGCAATCTTACTTGTAGTTTTTACATTTTGTTGATTTTGCTATGGAGACGATACAACAAAAAAAAAAAAGAAAAAAACAAGAGAGAAAAGAAACAAAATGCGCAAGGACTAAACGACGCCATTGCCTCAATCCTCAATTCACAATTCTGAAGCACCGAGCCTCAGCTCTTTTACTGGCAGCCCCCGGCCACCCATCCCCACCCACCTCCCCCCACCCCTCACCCCTAACCCCATAACATCGACAACGCCCCAAAACGGGGTCGCACTTGAACCGCAACTGAAAGAAAGAATAGACACCTAGACAGAAAGAATGTCTTAGATATGCCGAAGATTAAATACCCTTGCAGTCTCTCACTGGGCGAATTCCCTGCAGCCGGCAACTCTAGAGATATTTTTCAGCTTTAAAAAGCTAACAGATAAATTAAAATAAATACCTACTATAAGCTGAAAATATTCTGATTATACTCAGTGAAATACGCCCAATGCGAGCAATTTAAAATCAATTCGTTGATTGAATAGATTTGATTAAAGAAAAGCTTATAAGGGGTATGCACATAAGTAACTAAGCGCTTGAGATAAATGCAAAATAAATAATAATAGTGGGGTTAATAACTGCAGTTGCAGCTGAGTATACCCCATTAAGGAGTGACAGCGACTACAGGGTATTTTGGTTGAAAAGGCTACACTGTAGCATGCCTTGTCATGCCGCCTGCCTTGATACCGAACTATGAAATTCTTTCAGCATGAAATCCACAAATACACACACACACACACACACACAGACACACACACAGACACACACACACAGACACACACACACACACACACATATGAGTGTGTATGGGAGCAAAGACGAGCAACAAAAATGCGAAAATTTATGCAACAGCTGGGCAAATAGTATTCAACGAGGGTCAACCCATTCCTTTTCCACATATGGCATACAATTTATATCTCAAGCCCAATGCATTAGTATTGGTGAGCTAAAGCCAATAACCAACAATTTTAAGCCTTATTCTTAACAAAAGAACGTCAAAGATCATTTGGATTTTCTAGTTTCCAAAACTATATACTTATAAGAATTTGATCAATTAATGATTATTTTATTTATTCATTTCTTTTTTTAAGTATATTCTTCTGGAAACTAGAAAACTGGAACCCTATTTGGGACTTCAATCAAAGCAAAACGAATTTGGGTACCGGTTCCAGTTCTGGTATATATTTTGATTGGAAATTACTTCGGTATTCGCTTCACTATTGGAACCTTGCGGTACTCCTACGTACCGGTTCAAGACAAATAGTGCACAGTGCTGTACCGGTATGATATTTTGGTTAGTAATAAAATCCGATCAGAATATTAAGAAAATGTTGAATTTTTGTTCCGATTTCGGTTCGATATTTCAATTGGTTAGGTTCGGCTAACGGTTCCGGTACCGGTTTCAAACACTGTTTATATCTTGGCCTCTAAGTTAGCACTTTGAACACATATTTGCACATTTTAGGTGCAAATATACTTAAAAATTCGTTAACGACATTTTCGAGATTGTCAGTTTTTGTATGCGAGCAAGTTTTGAAACCACCCGCCGGAAACTAGTTCATGATGAAAGCGGACCAAACCAAAAACCCAAATTGACAATATCATAAAATGCCAGGCACTAAAAAAAGGGGCGAATAAAATACACTAAAACGGAAAGCGAAATAAAAGTAGAACAACTAAAAAAGAAAAGAGTGAAAATAAAAATGGGGAATTCCATTGAATAAATCATTTCATTGTTTTGCGGCATATAAATCAGATTGGCCACCAGCACCATCTTTCCCCTCTCCCCTCTCCCCTTTTCCCTTTTCCCACGCACATTAGCGGGCCAAACACCAACCCTAACCATCATCAATACACTCCACCCGCCCTTCCCCCTCCTACCACCAATCCACATAACTCTCCCCTCGTCAATTTAGCAGGTGAAGTAAAGAGCAAACGTCCAGAGTTAAGCAGAGTTCGCTGCAGTTTTCCACATATGTATGTATGTGTGTGTGCGTGTGTGTGTGTGTATGCCCAACCGGAATTTACATAATTACAATAGAAGAGCGTGGGGATGGGGGAGGTTGGAGGTTGGAGGAGTACACCTTGTACTGTCCATTTCAATTTAAGCACTGGGCAACTGGGCAACTGGGCGACTGGGCAACTGGGAACTGGGGAACAGCAAATCAAATAAACAACCAGGAACTTTTATGCTATGAATCACAACAACAAAAAGCTAACAAAAATCACATATATATTTATATATATATATATAGAAAATCACAACACTTTGAGCAAGCTTTTCGAGCACACACACATACACACACACACACGCACACACACACGCACACACACGCACGCACACACACGCAGACACACTTGAGATTTTAGCAAATGTAAACAAATCATTTTTGTTGTGTTTTGTGTGAAATTTCACTTACCGATTCCGCTTCCGCTCACCGCTCTGCTCTCTGCTCACACACAGACACACACACACGCAACACACACACCCGCACACACACACACACGCACACGTCAAACTACCGTTACATGCCAGTGATTCTGTAAACAAAATCCCCAAAACAGCACGCACATATTTTGTAATTTTCTGTTTGCCGTCTTTTGTTATTCGTTTTCTAATTTCTAATTTCTGTTATTAAACCAAAAAACACAAAAAAAAAAGTAGAATGCAATTTTTGGTTGATTGTGCGTTTTTTTTTTTTTGGGTTTTTCGCCGCGTCGATTGATGAGTGTTGAGTGCTGAGTGTCGAGTGCTGACTGTGCCCCGTGTTGTGGCGACTCTCGGCGATGCGTTAAAGAATTTGTGGCTTTCTATGGGCCAGCATCGCACACTTTTGAGGGGATGAAAATGAAAGCGTGTCTGCGTGAAAGCTCTCTCTGGCGTTGCCAGACTGCCAGTTTCTTATTGCTCCTGGTAACGGCACATTCAGTGTTGCTCCTCTCTCTCTCTCTCTCAGCTATCAGCTGCCAGCTACCAGCTGCCAGCTGCTTAAAGCAACCCCCGCAGCTACCAAAAGCTCTGCGCATCTATGAATGAGAGCTTTGGCTCTCTTCTTGGTTCAATTTCCGCACTGTAGATGGCGCCTTAGCTAGATATGTTTATTGCAGGAATTGAACCCAACGTAAATGCAGAAAGATCGTACAGTTGTGCAAAGCTATGTGTACTATATTCATTCGTGATCTATGTGATTGTCTCGTCACGTATTGCAACCGCAGATTTCGTGAAGCAAACTTAAATATATATGAATGAACAAACTGTCACAATGCAAAAAAAAAACGATAATAAATTCAATCGATATCAGGCAGAAGGAACCATCTCCGACCCCATATAGTACATATATATACATACGGAGCAAGATCAATAGTCGAGTCGATATAGCCAACTTATCATACTTTACTTCACTTTATCGATAACTGACCCGTTTTTATAAATATCGATACAAATCGATTGCCATCGATTGCGATAAGAGTTACACTTTATGAGTACATAAGTTCTTCATTCTTATTTGTTGTGGCTATTGACTTTCTCGACAATTCGCGACAAAATCGAAATACCAAATTTTAAGTGAAACTTATTTCACCCACTCCCACAGCCTTTTGTGAGTGTGTGTGTCCCGTTCCCAGTGCAAAATGCTGCAAAATTTCGAATGTATTTGCTTATACTGAGTGTGTTTTTTTTTGTTCTCATTTATTATTTAATATTCTTTTTTCGCTATTATTATTATTAATTTTATTATATATTTACTTTTTTTCATATTTCACCTTAGTTGCATTTGTTTTTCGCATATTTTCGCTTGCTTCTTCCCAATTTATGCATTTGAATTATTTCTATGTTTTTGCTGACCTTAAGTTTTCATTTGTGATCTTTTCATTTGTTACTTTTCTTTAGCGACATCATACCTTATCATGGTGAGTAAAATTGATATGATGTAGATTTTTGGCACTCATCTTATTCTTGTTCTTGTTATCGTTTTATCTTTTATTGTTTTTTTAGCTTCTTCATCAATATCATTTTTGCGATTTGCTCATTCGTTTCTTTATTTGCGTTTCTTTAACATGTGCTAATTTCATTTACTTTATGTACTTAATAAATTTCTTTAACTAGATATACTTTTTGGTTTTCTTTTTTTTGTCTTTTTTCTATGGTATCTGTTAACATTGCGCGAAATGAACAATAAACAGAGAAAGAGAGAGAGAAGGAAAATTAAGGTTTTAAAACTAGACTTGTGTGTGTTGGGGGAGGGTGGGTGGGGGAGAGGGATGCTTAAGAGGCTACCTTAAATTAGTGTACAAAAATATCGATAACTTATAATCGATTAATTTGAAAAAAAAAAACAACAACAACGACAATCAACTTGTAGTACTATGAAACTAGACATAGAGTGGAGCGGGCGAGGCGGGGTGGTTAAAATCATTTAAAATATTCATATATATAAGTAATTGACTCACAGAGTTTCATACAAGTTGTGCGTGTGTGTGTGTGTGTGTGTGTGCGAGTGCATGTGTGTTTCAAACTATATGCTGACAATTTAACAATTTACTATTTAACATAGTTGCATTTATAGCGTAATATCCATTAGGTAGTAGATTAGTTTTAGTAAGTAGTATTATTTATAGTAGTTGCTAGTTTCGTGTTCTATATTTTGTCACAATTTCCGTACATATACATATATATATAAAAGGATAAACAGAAATCAAAACTTTTGTGGTCCCTGGCGTATGTAAGTAAGTATATAATTTAAGAAATTAATATTCCTGGCCTCCTCCTCCTACTCCAACCACAATGCTACAACAATGAAATCACTGTGAAAACGGAAAGGGAAAACCATCATGCACTTACTACAATATACACAATATATATATATATATAAACCCTTAAGTATATTGATGATTAAGAAACGTTAGATTAAGTTGGCTTTTCGTTTTTCTTTTTTTTTGTTTGTTGGTACTCGTATTAAATTTAGTTGGACTGCTTAGCTGGCTGTGACCCATTTATTGAACCCATTGAAATTGTTCCTTGAATTGATGCGTTATCGTTATCGATATTGCGTTATCGACACCGTAGAATCGTGGTGCTTTTTGTACAATGCATTACCTAGTTGTTAGCAAGCAGTAGTTAGTAGTTAGTTGTTGTTGTTGTATTAGTTAAATAGTATACATATAGAACATATATCTGAATAGTATCTGAAAAGTGTCTCGCCGCATCGTGTCTCGCTTCGCCTAGTTTCGACTCGTGCGCTAACTACAATAGTTACGATAGTTGTAGGTTTTATTTTAGGAATACCGATAGCGATAGCGATAGCTTTAAGAGTGTAGTGTTTCAACATTTGCTAACTAGTGGCGCTAAAAAACTCTATGGTAGACGCTGCAGTGCCTTTCCTTTGACTACATAACAACATTTGTTGGCTAGGTTGGCGGTTATCGATAGGGCTAAAATCAATATCAAAATGAATTGGGCAGGTATTGTAAAAGTTTTCATTCATTTTTAATAGTTGTATACGCATTTATTTTTATGTTCCATTTTGTTATCGATATTTTCGCTGCGGCTATCGATCGTCTTGCAGCTTAGGGCGGTGTAGGGACGGTCTCTAAAGGTGTTTGTTTTTTTGTTTCGTTTCGTTTCGTTTAGCATAATGTAGCAACAAGTTTTTTGTTTTGGTAAAATCTTTAGATTAGTTTAAAAACAGTATTTTTTTTTATAAAATAATATTTAGCAATTTCATGTTGTTTCTTGAGTTGGAAATTTGGCATTATTCGCTTTTAAATTTTTTGTGCTTACGAGTTACATTTAAATAGCGCTTAGCTTATAGATGAAATATTAGCTTTGGTTTTTTGTTATTTTGTTTTTAAAGACTTAAGCTTTACTATCGCTTTGCATTTGGGTAGAGACTAAACTAGGCGACTTTCTGAAAAGTCTGGTCTAACGCAGAAGGTGGCGTTATATAAAAGCTAAGTAGAACCAATCAACCGACATGGAACTAACTCAATAAGTTATAATACGATATTACAAAATTGGTTGAAACTGATAAGTTAGAAAGTTTCTACATGAAATAATCGTTAATGACTGTTAAGTAGTACTTGGTATCGCCGTATTCCATAGAGTTCTAGGCTAAATTTCTAAAGTGTAGAATAGGGATAGACTAACGCTTAGATAGGTCTAATAACTTCAACTCAATAAGTTCTAATTCTAAAGGTACTATTTAAGTAGTTGTATATATGTGTGCGTGTGTATGTGTATATATATATATCTATATATATATATCATAACTTTATATATATATATCATTATATAGATTTATCTTATCCTTCTTATATTTTTATATTGTGGTTTTCGGTCTGGTTTTTAATTTCTGTTCTTTTTTTTGGTTTTTGGTATAACTTCTTGAATCGATTAGTATTTAAAACGTTTCTTAAATAGTTTTCTATATAAGTTATTAAAGCTTTCGGTTTTCATTACACTATTTTATATCATATATAAGTATATAATTCATATATACATACATATAGTATATATATTTGTGTTTGTGTGTGTGTATATATATATATATAACTACGGACTTAGTATTCTCTAAGGATAAGAGGAATATACATTTTTTTTAATTCCATTCCACACACATTCATATTTTCTAGTGAAGCATATCCATTATATTCCAGAGAACCTAGGCAAAGGATAAATGGAGTGAGAGGACCTTCTAAATCATATAGCTATACATATATGTATGTATATAGGACGGTATTATGTGGGTACTCGCAACTGTCTGTCTGTCTCTCTCTCTCTCTCGCACACTCACACTAACACACCTTGCACAACATTCACACACATAAAAAAAAAAAAACACACACACACATATAAAACGTGTATAAATTTTGAATATCGTATATCAAATGTAAGGCTAATTGCATTCAAGGCGTTGCCAGTATTTTAAAACTGAACCACATTTGACTATGGCAACGATATTAACGGTAGTGATAACGATAACGATGACGATAACATGATAATTGTTTTTATTTTTGTCTAGTATATGCTAATGTAAAACAATTTCACGATATCGATAAAGATATCATAAGAATTGTATATTGAGTGAATTAGACGTATGGCATATGCTATCGATATATTATGGTAGCGATTATGATAACGACAAAGATAGAACAGGTTATCGACAACGAGAACATGATAATTGTATGTTCTAATTTGGTAGTGATAACGATAACGATAACGATAACGATAACAATATGATGACAATTGTATATTTGCGTAAGTTAAGGAAACTATGCTTCTGGAATAATAGTGGATAGCTTCTCCCTGCCTCAATTCAATCGTTTCTTCTCTTCTTGAACTCTAAAACTACTTTGTATGGTTTCTATAGTATACTTCCTCTTCTTTCTTTATTTGTATTTCATCTTTTTTTTCCTGGTTTTTCTTATATGGAGAATATATATTTAGTATGTGTATATATTGTATGTATATATATAGAGTCATATATATATATATATATATATACATACATGTATACATATATCTTTTAATGCTCTTCACTTCAGTTAGCTTGTATATCGTGGTTTCTGTGTGACTGTTTGTACCTATTGTAACATTGTATTGCTTAGCTTATTGTTTATTTGTTCTTATCTGTTGCTGTGGTTGTTGTTGTTGCTGTTGTTGCTGTTGTTGCTGCTGTGGGTGGTTGAGATTATAATACTCAAAGCTTGTCTTTATCACGATCGATGCTCATTGCTTTAAATATGCCACGTCCAATGCCATAGCGCAGGTTGAATTGATCCAGACTCGAGGCACGGGGTCGATTACTGCCACTTGGCACAGCCAATGAGGTGGCAGCAGCAGCACCACCAGTTGCACTACCGCCACCAGTTGCACTACTGGCAGCTGTTGCACTACCGGCAGCAGTTGCAGCACCGCTGCCACTAGCGGCCAGTCGCTCATCGGGGTCGGTTTCACTGTATTCGGTTTCGGTGTCACTAAACTTGCGACGCCTGCGCAGAAAGGTACTGCAGTGCCGCAGCTCCCCGAGATTATCGGAGAGCGAGTGTCCGCGCCGTCGCTCCTGTCGTTCCATTTCGGCGGCCAGCATTTGCACCTCCCAATCGTTGGCGGTGCTGGCGCTGGTACTGCTACTACTGCCACCGGTTGCTCTGACCAGCGCCGCACCGCTCAGCTCATCCTCAGCCTCGTCATCGTCGTCATCGTCATCGGCAGCAATGTTCACCTTGCTGGATGACGAACTGGAGCTGGAGCTCTCGCCGATGTCCAAGATGACGCTGTCCGACAACCTTTGCAGATTGCCCGTAACATCAGACACCATCATGCCGCCGCCACCCATAGTACTGCTGCTGCCCTCCGGTACCGTCATGCTGCTGCCGCTGCCACTCATCGACTGCTCGTGCCAGTCACGATAGCCGGGCAGGCCGCCCGGTCGACTGCGCCCGTTGCCGTGCGGCGCATAGAAACTGGGATGACTCTGGGCATGCCGAGTCGTCAGGTTGCCCGGTCCGCTGTAGAAGGTGCTCGGGCAGTTCAAGGCGTTCGCGGAAGCCGCATGATGCCGGCTGGGACCTGGCGATATGCTTCGACGACCGCCCTGAATGGGAGGCGATGATGTGAAAACAGTGTCCAGCGAATCGCCACGCTACGAGAGAGAGAGAGAGAGAGAGAATGACAATAAGAAAGAGATAGATACATAAATGAAAGAAACAAATACTGATATTGTTTTTTTTTTTATCTAAAGCCTTTGTATTGCACCGATATGTAGCAATACCGGAAGGTACCAATCCGGAACCAACCAGCTAAAAGATTCTTATACGATCTTGATGAAACAAATCGAGGTGATATATAATATGTCAATGAAGATTACATATATTAATAAGATTGGAGGCGGAGTCAATATATGTAGAAGGTAGCAAAGCCCCACACAAAATGGAAAATGCATTTGCTTACCATGAAGAGCAGCTCGGCGGAGGAGCCGGAACTGCTATTATCCTGCTCGGCCGGTTCATCATCGTCGACGGATAGCTGTGGTAGCTTCTCCCGCCTCAGGCGACGCGCTGTGCTGCTGCTGGAGGTTGCCGGGGTTGATTTTTGTTCGATGGATCGCAGTTTGAGCTGCAGCTGGGCAATAATCGCATCCCGACGACGCACCTCGCCGGCCATATTCGAGAATTGTGACTCGAACTTTGAGTGCATTTCGTTCATGTGCGTTTTGATCACGTGATTGATGCCGCTCAGTATTTGATTGAAGTAGGCCTGTGACTCTGGAAAGCCTTGAAATTCAAATGTTTGGGGTGGAGACACTGGTTAGTTAACTTGTCAAGCGAGTGGCAACCCTGTGCGTTGATTGATTGATTGATTGATTGGTACTTGGATCACGGCACTTTGACAACGGACAGGTGTGTTTCTGTGTGTGTGTGTGTATGTGTGTGTGCATGTGCGTGTGTATGTGTGTGTGTGTGTGTGTAAAGAAGACAACATATTGTAAGACTGTAAGAGTCAAAAAGCGGTTATTGGTTACTGTTAGGTGTTTGTTGTTAGTTGTAGTTGTAGTTTGTGGTTGTTGTTGCTATTATTGTTGTTGCTGTAATTGTGAACGTGTTAAACCAAAAAGGGGAATGCATACATACGCAGTTAAAAGTTATTTACACACATTCCCATACAAAGAGCACAGCATCCTCGCTGGTTCCGTTTAAATTCGTTTAAATTCAGTTTCATTTTCATACATATTACATATTTACAAAAGCGTTAAATGTTCTGTGTTGTTTGTTCGTTTATTCGCATGCTGAGAGAGCAACTGTTGGCCGTTGCTGTCGTTGTTTCATTCCATTTCGTTCCAAAGCGTGCGTGCTCGTGCTTTGACATGTTTCAAGCTCGATAGCGATACCGATCGTTATCGATAGCGATAACGAGCTTAAACGTTTACGGGGCTGAAAATGCTTTTTGGTTGCTGTGCATATTTAGTGTGTGTGTGTACTTAATCAAATATAGTTATTATACGTTTCTCTAAGTGTACGGCTTAGTTCTAATTATATTGTAGTACCCACTTCGATAAATATGCGTGGAATAATCGAGGCAAATGATATATGCATGTATATGAATGTATGAATATAAAAACCAAAATGTTACACAAGGCGCTTAGTTCACAAGATAAGATAAGTTCAGGTTTTTAGCTTAGTGATACTTTAAGTAAATACCTCATCTTATGTACCAGCTGGTACAGCAATAGGTAATCTAAACTAAGCAAGGCTTATAGCTTATAATAATAATAATAATAGTAATAATAATAGGTACTGTGTGGCTTTTAGTATATATATATATATATAAATATATATATATAGGATGTTCTACCAACTTAGCCTAGCATAAGCACTTGAAAACTTTTGTATGGTATCAAATGAAGTAGTATCGATAAAGTAGCATCATCATGCATAAGAAATGGTCAACTGAACACTTAAGAGAGTCATATACTTGGAGAGAGAGAGAGCGAGAGAAGTAGAGTGAGAGAGAGAGATATAGAGCGAGCGAGCGAGCGAGCAAGAATGTGAAAGTGAGTGAGAGATAGCGAGAGAAGCGTAGCGAAGCGAAGAAGAATTTCTGGTTTAGTGTGCGAAAATGCATGCAGAACATTAGGGGTATTCCCTCAATCTATTAAACTGACATTGTTACAAATAAAATTGTACCACTTATAGATGGAGGAATACCCATAAGGTTCGTCGTTAAGGACAGCACAATCGATGGATCTATTATGTTATTGTTTCTGGAACTGTTGAGGTGGGTGTGATTGTACTCAGTTTATACACATACAGGTATTTTTTATTGAATATATATATATACATATATATATAGATATTCACATATATATATATATACATATATTTTTGGTATTTTTGTATAGCTCGGGGAACAGTAGTAAATTATCGATAAGAACGTTGAGCGATTAATGATGGTTAACGGTAATTACCTTCCAATTTTGGGACTTGACCCGCTTGACTTTGAGACATTGTCGCATTTGTCGTATTCTGTCGGAGCTGCAAATTCAAATTCAAATCTGTGGATGTTGTGGATTGTTGTGCATGAAATTCGGTATTCTGTGAGAGTATTTTATTCGACGATGACGATGACGACGCAATAGCGGAGCATTCGACCACATATGATGCAGACGCGGACGCCGATGCGGATGCGGATGCGGTCGCAGATGTGGATGCGGATGCGGATGCGTTTGACGTTGACGTTGAAACGTTGCCAACGCCAGCGATGACGCCATCGCCCAATCGCGGCTCAAATGCAAAACATTCTTGCGGCGAATTCGTTGGCGTTACCAATGCCAACGTCGGCGACCAGACTGACGACGGATCTGGCAACAATATGCCAGTTAGATTATCTATAGACGTCGCACCGTTGCCCGTACCGTTACCCGTACCGTTACCGTTACCGTTACCGTTACGACTATTGTTGTTTTTACTGTTGCTGCCGTTGTTGCCGAGGGCAGCAACAAAGTGCAGCTCCTCTTTGGCAGTGGCTGGCGGGCTAGAAAGAGTTGAATGGAAGGTTACACTCTTCAAGAGCTTACTGTGCCTGGCCACGTACCCTTCCAAGGTTGGCTCCATCAGCAGCCCCCTCGCCAGCTTGACCTTCGCCTGTGACTGGGTTTGGGTCTGTGTCTGTGCCTGTGCCTGAGTCTGGGTCTGGGTCTGGGCATTCGCCTCGTCTTGGGCATCACCATCGCCACTTGGATCAGCAGAAGGTCCACTCTTCTGCAGTTTCTTCAATATGCTCTTGAGCTTGCGCCGTTCAACGGTTTCATTCGATTCGGGACTCAGTGGCATATAATCCACTTGATGTTGCAAGTGCTGCTGCTGCTGCTGCTGCTGCTGTTGTTGCTGTTGCTGCTGTTTTGAATTGCTGTCCGAGGCGGAAGTGGTTGCGGATGCGGATGCGGATGTATTGGTCGAAATTGATGTTGAGCTAGTCGTCGACTCGTACGTGCTGAGAAACTGCGAATAGATGCCGGATGTGTCGCTATAGCAGCGATATAGTGATTCCGAAATTGGCACTTCGTTGTTATTGCTGGACTTGGAGCAGTCCAGACTGAAACTGCGCGTCTGCAGCGCCTTCTCCAGTTCGGCCAGCTTCTGTCGCTCATTCAGTATCTTCAGTCTCTTCACAAACGGCAATCCGCAGTATTCTGGCGACAGATCGAATACGCTCTGATACAACTTACGTTGCGGTCCATCGCCATCAGCCGGCAGCTTCTGTTCCGGCTTTTGCAAGTCCCGTTGTGTGCTCAATGTGCTGCGGGTGCTCGATGCGACCGATGGGCTCGAACTAGAGCCGTTGCCACCGCCGTGACCGTAACCACTACCGTGACTGTAGCTGTGACCACCACTGTGACCACTGTGAGCACCGTGTCGGGGTGAGCGAGAGCTGCGCGCACTGTGGTGCCTTGGTCGGTAGCTTGTGCTGCTGTCCATGTGCTGCGGTATATTGCTGAGGGAGCAGTTCTTTAGCGGCGTTGCCAGATCGTCGGGTGAACAGTTGGTTAGACTCGTATAGCTGGATGACATAAGTGTGGCCAGTTTCAGCTTGGACCAGGGCTTGATGGGCGTGCCATCCGTATCTGTGTCCGATTGCTGCGGTGTTATCAGCCTCTGGGACGGTCTCATCACTTTTTTCGATATGCTGGCTATGGGTACAGCAATAGCACCACCACCACCACCACCACTACCCCCTGCTACTGCTGCCGCCCCCTCCAGTGGCAGTGGTAGTGCTGCCGTTTTCGAGTGCGTAGCCACCACAGCTAGCGACTTGGGTGGCTCCTTTTTGCCGGTAGTGCCGGTAGTGCCAATGGATGTGCTACTGCTGCTTGGCAACGCCGGTACAATACCCTGCAGCTGCTGTATCTTCTGCTTGAACGAAACCTTCATGATGGGCTTGATTTGGGTGACGGTCAGCGTTTGTGGTGCTGCACTACCGGCTTGTGTGGCCCCAAAGTCGACCTTGCTGCTGATGTTGGGCGGTGTGTGTGCCTGGGGGATTAGTAGAAATACAATTAATAACACTTGACTGATGACTGGAGTGGAATTAAGATCATTTTGGGGGTACTACTGCAAATGAAACTCGTTTCGACATTGACTTTGAATTGTGGTTGGGCTGATATTAAGATTGGGCTTATGCGGCTTTACCATGACGACGACGCCGGCGGACTCGTTGCTGGCGCTCGTTTGTGGCTCGTTTTTAATTTTCAACTGCTGCAATCTCTGGATGAGAGGAAAGCCTTCGTTGAACTCGCGTTCGGGCTCTTCCTGTATCGATTCCTGCGGCGATAACGTACACGTTACATGTGAGTGAGGTGGAGATTTCTGTGGTGGTGTGGACTTAACAGCTCGCTCTTCGCGATCCTAGTGCAAGACACATAAAGACACATACAAAAACTACTATTTAGGAGCCGGGGTTCATTACATACAACACGAATTTTTGCAGGATTTTATTTTCTTTTTTTTTGTCTTGCATTTTTCGGATTTGAAGCTAACTTTAAACAAATGAAAAACAACCAAAGGGAAAAAAATTTTATTTTTTAAATATACTCAAATTCAATGCGTAAATCAAAATCAATCAAAATGTTGATAAACTCTTCACAGAGTATGCGAGATGCAGTGGCTGTGTGGCTGTGTGTGTGTGTGTGTGTGTGTGTGTGTGTAGTGTTGTGTAGGGTTGTGTAGTGTTGTGTAGTGTTGTGTGTTTGTGGCATCTGGCTTAGAGCGATACTTAGCTGTGTAATCTGCTTTCATTTGGTGTGGTTCTGTGAGGCTCACGGTAGTGTAATGTGGTTTATTATAGGGTAGTGCAGTTGAGTGAGTTGATGTAGTTGCATAATTTTATGTGGTCTGGTTTGTGTAGTTTGTTATGGGTTTGTCTTTGTCGTGTTTTGTACTGCTTGGTATATACTGTTGTGTTTCAATTCAAAAGAAATACGAGTTTGGACAAGCAACTAAGTAATTTTGGTAGCGTGGGGGATCTTAAGGCAATAGCCAAGCAAACTTCGATTCTTATATTGGTGTCATATATAGTTAGATATATAAAGTTACAAAGCTTTTAAGCAGATTGATTATCGTTAAGCCATACAAAGCTGCAGTTGACTATAATAACTAAAGCCAGAACATTAATAGTATGCATAAGTAGCGGTTCCCTTGAAAGATCTCGGAGAGCGCCAGATTGGCAATGAAAAATCAGTCAATAGTATCAAAAGGAGTGTAAATTAACAGGCTCAAACAGCCTGAGCCCCCTAAACCTTTAAGTTCAATCAATAGGTATGAAATCGGTTTAATTAAAGAAAGGAAAAAAACAAACATATATAAAGAAAAAATATATTATTTGAATATAGATCGGCTCACGCTTAAGCGAAAAAGTCATTTTGTGTTTAGTTAAAAATTCGACTTTAATCATGAAGGCTTTATAGAGTTATATAAGGAGTATTTTGTGCGCTTTGCGTTATTTTAGTTATTGCCACTCAATTCAGTCCGAATTACTGAAAATTCAATTGAAAGCAAAAGAAAATTGAACTGTCTGTCAACTAAGATTAAGTTTTGATTAAGACTTGACTGGATTTCGTTGTTCGTCGTCGTTAAGGAAATTCATTTGCAAAACGTGCTTCAAACAAGATGATTAACGATTAGTTAATAAATACTTTCAAGGTGCACTAAAAGCAACTGCTTAGCATTACAAAGGAAACAAAATGAAAAATCGAAAGGAAAATGGAAGCGGAAAAACGCAGCAACAAGAAGTAGCAGAAGAAGAAAAAGAAGCAGAAGAGGAAGCAATACTCAATGCTACCTCGCAATGGAATGGAGAGTACGCATCCAGTATCGGGTGTACGAATATATATACATATATACATATATAT
This sequence comes from Drosophila melanocephala, assembly GCA_037043625.1. Classification (NCBI taxonomy): domain Eukaryota; kingdom Metazoa; phylum Arthropoda; class Insecta; order Diptera; family Drosophilidae; genus Drosophila; species Drosophila melanocephala. The sequence continues at coordinate 2,814,445 of JBAMBD010000523.1, read as the reverse complement.
ATATATATATATATATATATTATGTATGTATTCATTTTGATTATATTTGCGGGTATTCTTTGCGATTGCTGTGTATACGTATTTGTTATTTGTTCAGGCTGCAACTGTACAGTTCTGGTGTGGATTATTGTTTGCTCTTTGTCGTGGCAGGAAAAACACAATAGAATGCTTCTGATTTATACCTGTGCGAATAACACAACACTTATAAATGATGTGGCTATAGCCTTGCAATGAATAGATGTCTTCGAACCCATTTAGTATATATGCTTCTGACCAGCATCAACAATTGAGATGCTCTAGCAATGTCCGTCGGTTTGTCTGTCTGCTTCAGCTTGATGAAAATTACAACATATCCGTATTTTTCTCACTATATCTGCCATAAATATATATATCGGTCGAAAAATGTGCTCTTTCTTAACATTTCGCTACTCCCCTTTGGAGAAAATATTTAATTAAAATATGAGACAGGCTATGAACCCTTTTTGTGTAAACAACCTAATTTAAAATTAAAAAGGGATTTCACTTCTATTTTGCTTTCCGTATTAAAGTGTAAGAAATGAATTAAATTAATTAAATAATAATTGTATTTTAAGATAAGCGCTTACCTTTCATGAAATATGCGCTGTTTGAGACATTGATATCAGCATTCTATTCAAAACATCGATATGAAATTCAATAAATCATCGAATTTCAAGCACACGCAACATACTTAACGAATGTTGAATGTGCTGAATGTTGTTCCCTATGGGAACACACTTACATACTGTATACATTCAAGGATGTGGTGGAATCAGGCTATTATGATGCTCCTAACATTTGGACAACAAGTCACCATATCTATATCTATATCTATATCAAGTGGCTTTGATAGGAACAATCGGTGGGGTTTTTTAAAACTACAGTGAAACTTGGTCTGCAAGCGTATTTCATCTTCGGCGTGCCTAAGATTCTTTCATTCTTATCAACTGTGAGTGGATCAAATTATTGCGTTGTTGTGGCTGTGTGTGTGTGTGTGTGGGTGTGAAAGAAATTTAACTGGGTGATTGGTTGCTGGTGGGTGGTTTGGTGGGTGGATTATTGATAGGATGGTGTTGGTGGTGTCTATGTGACGGTGGCTGGTTAGATGATAATGAGACGGACTACTCGCCTTTTGACCTTCAACCTTTGACGTGGCCCACTCACCTGCTTCTCCTTGAGCAGACGCAGTCGCTGCAACAATGGCAGCCCCGCCCCAATCGGACTGGGCGTCTTATCGTGCAGCTCATCCCTTGCCTCGGCACTATCCGCATCCTGTTTCTCATCGGAGCGGACGCGGGACATCCGCTTCAGCATTATCTTGCTGCCGCGCGGTGAGGTATTGTGCAGCGGTTGCATTTCCAGTGATTCATCGCTCTTCCTCGACGTTCTAAATGGTGGGACACGAGCAGCCACAATGGGAGAGACGGAGACAGAGATTGGAGAGAGAGAGAGAGAGAGAGAGAAAGAGAGAGAGAGAGAGACGGAGAGAGAGAAAAAGCGAGGGAAATAGATTCAAGCAAATTAAACTTGGTGTTGGCTATTCAATCTGCACTCAGAAAGACAATCGCATTGAAAATAGGCCGCAAATTATAATTGCATTTTAATTACAAATCTAATATTTAATAATAATTAATAGTTTAAGTAAGAGAAAAGCTTATATAAGATTCTTGTGTACACCTTAGCGATTTCCCAGAGTTCACTTAGATGTTGTGGCTGAATGTGGGTGGATGGGGGAACTTGCCTGGATTTTTTGAGCACATTGCGAAAGCCTTTTACATCGTGCTTCAGCTTGTCGACAATCTTCTTGGAGGCACTGTTTTCGCTGCTGTCGCTCTGATGCACCGGATGATGGTGGCTATGTGTGTGTTGGTGTGGATGTGGGAGTGGCAGATGCGGATGGGCGGCAGCAAAGGCGGCATTCTCCTTTTCGAGAGCCGCCTTGGCGTACTTCTTGTTGACGCATCGCACCTCCATGAGACGCTTGCGTCCGAGAGTCTGCAGGATCTCCTGAGCATCCGGATAGTCCTTCATCGCAGCCAGCACATCCTCGCGCGATAGCGAAAACAGCTCCGAATAGCCAACGGATCGCACATCCGCAGTTCGCCTGCGATGGGTGGAAAAAGAGCATTCCAAATGCGAAATCAAATTGAGATATTGTCAATCACTTACTTGTTGAGCCCATCCAGATTGAGTATGCCGATCTCGCCAAAGAAATCACCCGCCTTCATGGTGGTCAGCACCTTGCCTGTCTCGCTAAGCACCTCCAAGATGCCATCGGCTATGATGAACATCTCGCGGGCAACCTCGCCCTTGCGGCATATAGAATCGCCGGGCGTGAAAATATATGCCTTCATTTTCAGCACCAGATCGTGCAAAAACTCCGGCTGGCACTCTTGGAATATGGTCACCTTCTTCAGTACGCTTAGGTTAACATGTAAGGCCAATTCGGTTTTCAGTTTGTCCGGCAGCAAGCCAAGCGCCGTATTTATATCGCCGCCACCCTGAATGCGGCCCCTCGACCAGCTGTAGTCGTACCAGCGCAGTACACGGCGCTTCATGCCACCGGGCACCTAACGGCAAATGAGTTACGTATCAGTTACATAGGTGTGTGTCTGCGTGAGTGTGTCTGTGTGTGTGTGTGTGTGTGTGCGAGAAATTACCTTGTGATGTCTCATATAGGTCTTGGCGCCATCGAGTAAGCGCTCAAACTCCAGACGATTGGCATTACGATTTGTTATCACATTGCCCACTTGGCCCACAATAGTCGCAAAGATGAACACGCCAATCAAATAACTAACGATCGTAAAAATATATCTAGCCGAGCAGAAGAGCAAAGAATAACCATTAAGTTTGTACCGGAAGTGCACCAGGAGTTGGCCAAGACAGTGATAAGTTGAGTTCTGGCAGTCCCAGAGCGCTATAGGGTACATATTTAAGATCTACATATAAGCAACTGTTTTAAAGATTGTAACTTTATTATTTTTAATGCTCAAATTTGTGACGAAAACATTCTAGTTTTCAAATCAATTCCTTTTTTTAATTTTGTAAATTTCTTATTTTAGTTCAAGGCTGTTTCTTTATTTTTTAATAATATTTTTTAAGTGTAAACGAGTGAGCTCGACTATGATATGCCCTGAACGCAGCTGTTAAATATATTCTAGTTATATTGCGAACTTTTTCTTCAATGAGATCAATATGAGCATTTTTTTGTTTTACTTTAACTGGAGTGTTTCTTATTCGAACTGGATGAAGATTTTCTATGAATGTAAGTCTATGTATATTATAAATATATGGGAAGGCGCTGCATTTAAAAGTACATTCGATATGTATAGATATTTGATAAGCGTTATCGATAAAATGAAATATCGAATTTGAAGTCTCAGCTGTTGATCCTGATCAAGCTTTTGAGGAAAACTATTATAACTTTTTTACTCATATAATGGTTTACTTTCGGAAATAGTGAAATCAACTCTCTTATTGAATTTCGCTAGCTATCTCTCTCTCTCTCTCTCTCTCTCTGTGTCTCTCTTTCTCTCTCTCTCTCGTCTCTCTGTCTCTCCCTCATTCATAGCGCTCTGTTTATGGTGCCAAAACTCTTGTCACATTCAAAGTTTTCGAAAGCACATTTTCAATGTATTTGTTTTTGTTTTTTGTATTTTTATTATTTAATTGAAATTGGCTTCATGACAAATTGAGTGAGCGAATAAATATCATTGGAATTGTTGAAGGCTGTCGCACGCTTTCGAAAACTTTGATATTAGATTAGGTGAGTGTTTTGCATAAAGTGGGTGTCAAAGCTTTAATCAGTTGTCCGATTAGATATACAATTGTTGTCTACCCCAAAAAGGAGAGTAATTGAACCGAACTGGTGGACAGCCCCCAACAAGTATAGCAAATGATATTGATACGCATTATATTCGAGATTGAGTATTGGGATTATGATATTGCTTAGTTAGGTTAGGATCGCATACCCATAGCTAGAGCCGAACTGTAGCAGTCGTGATTTAATGCCACGCCTTGGTATCGATCGAGGGCCGTCCACCGAAAAGTTCGGTCTTTGAGATGGAATGGAATGGCAAAGAAAAGACGAGCGAGAAACCCAGCCCCAGGTCAAAGTAGGAGACTAGAAACGGTACTAGAAACCGTACTCAAATACACAAAATACTCACTCAGCATTCGTTTCGGGCGTGGGCAGATCCCCGATTGTGGTCAGCGTTAGGGTCGACCAGTACAGGCTGCCCAAATACTTGCGTGTCAGCGTCGCATAGTCTCCCGGTCTATAGGGATAAACCCAGTCACCCTATATGAAAAAAAAACAACAAGAAATCGAATGATTTATATTTACACAAGGCTGTCTAAAGTTTTTCTTCGGTTTTACTTACCTGAAAGCCCTCCGCTTCGGAGAGTAAAAAATAGAAACAACCGAACCAATGGGCCAATATTAACAGGATATGAATTAGATTAACAACACGCCATAAATTTGGCCAAACTGTTCTACTCTCTACGATGTAATAAAATCTCACAGATCGATATACCTGAAACAATAGGAACAAACATCATCTCATATTTTATTACAAACTGTTCTTTTGGGTTGGGCACTCACTTTAAAAAGCGCGTAAAACGCAATAGCGGATGTGTGCCCATCTTCAACTGCAGCAGATCTAACGGTATCAGCGCTATCATATCAAAAATGAACTCTCTCGAGTGCACATAATGACAAGCCAGCTTCCTGTCATCGTAGACCTAAACGAAAATTCAATTAAATTCATCTCAGATTATAAACAGGTTTACAAAACGAAACCGGAATAGGAATTGGAACCGCATGTTTACCTAAATTCCAAATTTGCTTAAAACCCAAATACCAAATCCTGGAACTGATATTATTTGTTCGGAAAATACCGTATAGTCGAACTCATTACTTAGGTGTATGTATATACGAGAACTTATATTCCTCTTATGGTATCTGAACAAAAATACTGGCAATTTTACATCAAGTCGGCTGTTGATCCTTATCAAGTACATAATTAAAATACAGAACAAGCTTTATAATAGAGTAATATATCCGATGTTGATAATTTTTTTCTATCGGAATTTTTACAAGTAAGAACGACCATTATTGTGTACCACTTTGATGTTTCAGTTAATCAGAATATCAGTTCCGGATGCTGGTTCGTACAAAAATGTGGAATTTCGAATTAACGATTCCGGTTCTGAATTTCATATGATTAGTTTCAGACTGTGTTCTCTATTTCAATCTTGATTTGAGTATTAGCTTTGTGTCGAGGTGTCTTCTTGGTACTTACCATGAGGCCCTGCTCCAGATAGCCTGTGCGTAATTGAACTATTATATCTAAGATAAATACAACATCTGTAATTGAATCGCAGATGAGCCAAAAGGTAGGCACAGATTGCTGTCGGTATTAATAGAAATAGATGGGGAAGAAATCACGGTTGAAACGTACAAATTAGTTGACATTTTTCAATTGTTCACTCGGCCATTTACATGCATGCAAAAATTAAAAGAGAACTCAGGTCAAGGGCAATTATTATTTTAACAATTATTTTAGCACAAATCCACTGAGAATAAGCTATGCGGGGCGCGGGGGTGGGGCTGGTATAGAGGTGGGAAGAGAGGCAGGGAGGGAGGTACGGCTGCTGAGGCCAGCTCCACAAATGGCAAGCTGACAACAAATATTCGACAAAAAAAGGCACGATAACAACAAGAACTGTGACACACACACACACACACACACACACACACACACACACACACACACACACACACAGCGACACACACACATTATGGCCTAAAGGTCAACGACGACGACTGTATCACATGCCACACAACCTCCTTAGCCCCCATTGAGAAACCTTCAAGAACGTGAGCCAGTGCTTATGGTTTGGCAACCCTTAGCGAACTCTAATCTGATGACAAACACCAGCTAACTGGGCCGTGAACAAACATTTGTCCAGGTCCAGCACAAGAGCAGAACCACAGCTACTAGCCAACAAGCCAACAAGCCAACAGGCAAACAGGCAAACAGGCAAACAAACCAACAAACCAGCCAACAATGTAAGACAGAGCTATCGACCATTTGGCTTATGAGATGGCTGCGTGTCTTTTAATTGAGTCATTAGAGGAAGCGCTCCAAACAAAACAAAAAGAGAGTGAGAGTGAGAGAGATGGAGATGGAGATGGAGAGAGAGAGAGAGGTAGTGGAAAAATTTTAGGCCATTAACGTCTGTTAACAAGACTATCTAATACTCTATGCTTGGCTGCTTGATTGCAGCAGAGCGGCGAATTCACAATTTCTATGCCATTAGAGGACCGACCTAATTGGCACCACTTTTTGTCTCTAAGAAAAGCATTATGTGTCACTCTTTATGTCTCCCGCTTAACGTTTTTTACTTACCTTATTACTAGGCTACTTTTTGGTCTAATTTGCTTTTTCCTCTGGGTTTCCTCAATCCTTGCAATAAACATTGCACCATTTTGCACATCCCATTCTATATTTGTTTATATTGTTGTTCAATTGTAAACTTTTTAATTGAATTCATCATTTAACTTTAAATTTGGTATTTATTTAAAACTGTGGACCGTTTGTAGTCCACATTACGGAAATAAATAAATAAATATTTGGCTATCATAAAACATATTTGCAAATTAGTCCACACTAACATTCTTAAGGTAATTATAACATTATTTCTTTACTAATACATTTTCTTTGTTTCCTTTTTTTTCTGTTGACTTTTGTGCTGAGCAGAATGGTACGCAATTTAAATTCAAGTTTAACTACCAATAATTAGTTAATTTGGTAAGAGCCATGCTCTCATTTATTTGGAATACCCATGCTCAATTAAGTGAGTTGAGTTACTGGTAAATTGAAGAACTAATCGGACTCTTATTGCCTATTTTTTTTTTTTGGATACACTACAGGCTTGTGTGCGTTTCAAATTCCTTCGGCGTTGCTTTCTTTCCACTTTCACTCAAATATATAATAAACTTCATTGTTTGCGAACATTTTATGACCGTTGGGGCATTATTATTAGGCCGGCAAGTCAACTCAACTTACAAAAGGTGTTGTTTTTCCCAACCAGGGAGGGGGAAGTGGGGTGATGGGTTGGGTTTGGGTTTTTGGTTTGGGAAAACAAAAGAGAAAAGCGTATAAATATATTTGTTTTATTTTTGTTTTGTCGTTGCGGCTTACCTGCAGTTCAGGAAAGCTCTGCCTCACAATTAGGGTCCATAGATTATAAAGAACACATATAGTTAACATCATTAACCAATAGAAGTAAAAATTTTCATCTGGATTAACAACGGATCGTCGTTTCTGCAGATAGCGTCGTCTACGTTTCACTGTTTTATCGACGTCACCAGAGGCACTTTCTGAACCCGTGTCTTCAACAGTTTCCTACAGCGCCAACAATACCAACAAAAAAAACAAGTCGTTAGTTATATAATCCAACATATCGAACATGGCTTATAGCCTGATTCCAATATGCCCCACATTTCTGACATTCACATTCTTAACATTTCGCGATTCCATTACAGGTCTTCATTTTTGTTTATTTCAATTTGTAAAATAGGCGCTTACCTTTGTTGAAATATGAGAAATATTGGTATTCTTTTCATAACATCGATACGAAATTCGTTAAATTATTACAAGCGACATGCGGAACATTCTTAACGAATGTTGAATGTACAGAATGCTGTACCTTATGGGAAAATGTGCAGGCAACATATTTTACATACTGCAGACAATCAAGAATGTAGAAAGCGCTGTTAGTGGAATCAGGCTAATAAATAACTTATGTGTTTGACGCCCCATAATGTAGTTGCTAGATGTAGTATAATCTGTTATGTTAACTGTACCTGATCTGCGGTAGGTTGGGTGGTTTCTTAAGTTTAGCTCACCTGTGTTTCGGGTATCTGTCTAGTTGAGAAACGCTTTAGGAAAGAGTCTTCGCGCTTGAGCGGTGGTTTCTTCTGTATGGCCGATGAGATTTGAACTGTGGTGCGGAGTTTCATCCAGCGTTGATTCGAGCGTGTCCTGTTTCGAGGATATGCCACAAAAAAACACACGTTCAACGATCACAAGTCTTTACATACACAAATCGAGCAACTCTCCATTATCTACAAACTACAATTAGGGAGCTACGAGCGGGGTTTCAAACTGAAAATTTCAAGCAACTACTATTTTGGGGAGGACAGGGAAGTTATCAGATATCACTTATCACATATGTACATATATATATCTATATATATATATACATATGTAGAGAGAGAGAGAGAGAGAGAGATAGAATTGGAAAGATATATAGAGAGTATAACGCAACAGAGAGTGAGTAAATAATGCAGAAGCGTGCGTTTAATTTTGAGGTTAGGTTGAACTATGTGTGTACTAGTAACTATCTAGGGTGCTCTCGATATATGCAATAAGGATAACAACGAAATAAACACTTACGCAATGCGGGTTGGTTTGGTGGTTGGTTTGGGAGCAATAAACATTTATTAAACGGTAAACCCAAAAGTCGTAACCTTACAAAAACGCACACAAAATGCCACGCAACGATATGGCAACGCTATACGTCTAACGCTTAACGGTTAACGGTTAACGGACACACACACACATATAGAAAAGCACGCACTAAAACAGATGTAGCAGTAGTAGTAGTAGTAGTAGTAGTAGTAGAAGTAGTAGTAGATATGTGGTCAGGTGGTGCTCTGGTGGACTTTCTAGGAGACGTCTTGACGGAGACAACTGTGACAGCCAACTTGTTGGGCAGGGAGCATTGGGAAATTGGGGGAGTGGCAGTGCGGCAGAGTGGAATGGGTGGGTGTGGCAGGACATGCGTCTCCGTCTCCGGCTTCCTTTAGGCGTCTCCCATCTACGTTCATAAGAGCTCTAACGGCAAACAGGCATGCAAAAAGTATATATTTATATATGTATGTTATAGTTAGGATTTAAGAACAGTTAAAATAGATACACACACATAGCCAGAAACTATATATCTACTATACTATATATATACACGTACATGCAAGCTTGGTGAAGTCGAAAATGATAGAAAGCGACTAAATTAAATTAAGTTTTTGCCTGTTTTCTAATTTTTTCTTGGCTTTTTCTTTTTTTTTTTTTATTTTGATGTCATTTTGCTTCCTTTTCTTTTCTTTTGTTTGATTGGCAACAAAACCAATTTTCGTTGAGCATTTGGGGAGGCGAAGGCAAGCGTCTGGGAATGCAGACGGAGAATATTGTTTGGCCAAAGCTGACAAACAGAACTTGAGCAAACAAAACAAATATTGCAAGTGAAAATCGCAAGCATTGTGAAAAGAGGACAATAAATCAATGCAAGAAAGCAACGAGTGCAATTAGTCGGGTGTGAGCGACCAGCAGATACCCTCTACCCAATACCAAATTACTTTCAAAATCTCAAGCATATTATGCATAGGCTTAAATGTCATTTTTGGCCAACAAATATGTCGCATTACTATTTTGTAATCATTATATTTGATCATAATATATAGCAGCAGCTATTAACTTTATATCATCTACACGATTAAAGATGCCAAGAAACAGATGAACACATCAGTGTCAAACGGAAACGAATTTTGGTTTCGATTCCGATTCTTGTAAGTAAACAGATAGAAATTCCGGCAAGGATTCCGGTATTCTTGCAAACCTTTTACGCTATGCTAATTGTTATAGTATGCTACCGGTATGGTATTATGAGAAAATAAGTGAGAACATTCCAGTTGGGCGTAACTGACTGTGGAATACTCTGATAGCATTTGAGCAATGCAACTATCAAAATCGGTTCTTCACAATTCTATAATGAAGTCGTCAGCAGGCGAATTGAGGTCTGTCCTTATTTATTACCAAACCCTGAACCCATTAAAAATGGATAAGTCTGCGGTTCCATAAGGTATCAGAGTTGAGTCGAATTTCTGGTTCCGATTTCGATTCTGAATTTTAATCGGTACCGATTCCGATTGCAGTTTCGATTTAACACGTTGAGTATAATTTAAAAAGTAATTAAAAAATATAAAAAAAGAAACACCCGGCGAGGAAAACACGTATTTGTTGTATTGTTTCTTATATCATTAAAGAAAATATAACAATGATGGTAGAATGAAATATGGCACAGGGTATCTAAGTGCTTATATATACAGCAAGGCTACTAAAAGTGCATGTGGAATGTTGGCAGCTAGGGGAATTTGAGATTTGGAAATGGGACTTGGAACTGGAGGAGAAGCATTTGAAGAATTTGTTGGTTGTTGTTATTGTTGTTGTTGTCGCTCAAATCGCCAGTCAGCAACAAAAGTCTAAGTTGAAACTGCCTTGATATGTGAGACGAATGATGGTGTGTAAATGGGTATATTATATACAAGTATATTTCGATATGTGTATGGTATTTTATTTAATACATGTTTTTAAGTACAAAACGCATGAAATTTTATTTGGTGGTATATTATTACAAAGCCATTTGTTTTTTATAGCATTTTATATATTTTTTTTATATATATACAATTTAAATGCCAAACTACATTATAAACGGGTTTTTAGTTAGTCAAATTTGTTTTTGTAATTTTGTTGGTTTCTTTCTGTGCTATTTACAGCGTTGCTTAGTATTTATATTAAATATATGTGTGTAAAGATATTGGTTTTGTTTTGTTTTTTTTTTATTATTGATTGATGCTACCTAATATTATTATCTATCTATTACGCATACGTCGTGTGGTACAAAAGCAGAACGCAGCTTGCAATGCGGCTAGGCTAAAAGTAAGAAGAGAAACCAAACCAAACAAATCGAAACAAAGGAAAAGAAAACAAGAACTAGGCGTGGCATGTCCTTTATACACGTGTGGTGTATACGTGTGTGTGTGTGTGTGGGTGTGTGTGGGTGTAGGTGTGGGTGTGGATATGGGTGTGGATGTTTATCTGTGTGGCATTGTCTGCCAAATGGCCAGCTTTTGGTGCTTGCATTAAGAAGCATTTGGCAAATGTCAACTACTCGTATCTTTTTTCTCTTTTTTTTTTTGGGTGAACTATTGGACAACACCAAAAGTAGTAGAGTAGACTGTGGTGTGGGCATGGGTGTGGGTGTGGGTGTGGGCGTGGCGTGGTTGTGGTGTGGTTGTGGTTGTGGGTAGGTTGTGGTTGGATTGAGATTTTTGGTTTGGGCTCTCGCTCGTTAACCCACTTAAAAAATATGTGTTCAACGTGTTTTTTTTGTTGTTGTTGCAACTCGTTTTTGCGGTTGCTCGATTCAGCAATTGAAAAAGTAAGCGCTTCACATGCCAATCAGATGCAGTTCAATCATCATTAATCGTGATCAATTATCAACATTATTATCATTATCATAATTAGCATCATTCGCATTATCAATATTTTCCTACTGAAGTTTTTTAGTTTGCAACATAATCAAAAAGCGTATCTAAATGCGAGTCTGTCTGTGTGAATTTGTATATATATGTGGGTGTGTGTGTGTGTATGTGTGTGTGTATGTGTGTGTGTGTGTGTGTGTTTGTTGTGCAGAGCGTGAGAGTCAACCAAAAGTGTTAACAAAACGCAAAAGACTTACCAATCGGAATCTGGATCTGAAGCTCCATCTCCGATACGCGATTTCCTAAACGAGTTGTGAAATTTTTGTTTGGTTTCATTTCATTTTTTTTCGTTTTTTTTTTGTATTTGATTTTTTTTTTTTATGTTGTTTGTCATTGTTGTTTGTTGTAATTGATTATTGTTGTTATTTTAGACGTAGTAATATTATTATGTAGTATATGTATGTTGGGATGATAAAAAGAAAAATAGACACAGACAGCATGAGACAGAGACAGACAGAGACAGAGTCAAATAGAGTGAGAGAGAGAGCGACACGTGAGAGAGTCAGGTGAAACAAGCTCAAACAAATATCAGCGTTTTACTCAACACTGAGTTTAACCAAATACGTGCAGTGTTTACCAACACTGGCTCAATGAGAGTTTGTTAGAAATAGTTGCGAGACTTTGACTTTGAAATATTATTTAATTATCATCGTTCAGATCATATATATATATCTTATATTTATACAATCTGAATCTAATCTGAAAGATGAGCTAATTTTCAAACCTGACGATACTATATATATATGCTATAATGTATCGTATAACTGTTCAAATATCGTTTTTTTTTTTGTTGCGTTTATTCTTCTAAGGAAAATTGAAGGAATATAATATTAAATGTAGTATTACTAGAAAAAACCAAACCTAGAACTTAGAAAATCAGCCCAAAAGACCAACTAATAATTTTTGTACGAAATAAAATGTTTCCTAAAAGTTGAAACGCTTTCTCTTAGACGACTTAAGCTACTTCTTTTCAGAAATGCTTTCAATTTCGTTAGCAACATATTTCTGCAAAATAATTTTATTTTCATTTTGAAATGTTTTCAAAAGTTTGTTAGCACAAGATTTTTGTAGGTTTCTAAAGGATTTTTTTGTTTTTGCCAGTGAATGAAACTGTTTCCATTTGCTTTTGTGGACTTTTCGACAATTTTCTTTCAATATGGCTCCTGGAGCATTTTCACGCGCATACACACAAAGAGTGTTTGCGAGAGAGATGGCGATACAAAGAGAGAAAGAGAGGGGGTGTAGGGCGCGAGTGGGGTGGGTGATGGCTTAGGCGAGTGGCTGCCAATTCATTTAACGGTCAGCTTGTTGACTTGGCTTTTGGCCTGGTCTTTTTGGTCTGATTCTTGGGCCACATGCGGGCTGCGAACCATCAAGCGTAAAAAGGCTTGCTGCACGATAAGATTACACACACGCACACACACACGCACACACATTTCGATTTATAATAAATTGAAAGGGAGCTGATTAGTTTTTTGTCGGAGCTGTAAGCGAAAGTTTTAAGCTTTTGTGGCATGTATGTATTAAATGCCATTTTTTTATTGCAACACAAATCATCGAGACGCACACACGCAGACACACATACACGCATGCATGCACAGCTGGAAATTGCGCAATGGCTGGTGGCATGATGCCGAATTTTGGATTTTGTTTGCCTGTTGCCTCTCGAGTGGACTCTCGACTCTCAGATTTCAATTAACGCCTTGGCACCACAGCGGATTGCACCACGTGTACCCCATTGGCAGCCACTTTGCAACTGTCACGCAGTGACATGGTCAAACCACAAACCCACAAACCACTCACTTTGCTGGCCAACGATAAATGGTGCTTGTGTTGCGTTGTGTTTGACTTTTCGCCTTGTTTCTCTAGACAGCCAATCTGGTTGTCATTGTGGCCAGCTGCTTTCGCCGCAGTCGCGTTAATTGCTAGCGATTGCCAGCAAACTAATGAGCTCCATGGGCTTTCCGTTAAATGTTCCGTTGCACAGTTTGGTTTTATTCCTGTCAAACGCTATCTTCAAGTGTGCCAACACTGCATTAGCAACCCCTATAAACTTTGCCAAGGGCAATTTGCAATCGCAATCGCATCTCAAATCAAAATTGCTTTGTTGCATCTACAATGATAGAAATGTAAATGGATGTGGCGCCATCTGCTGGACGCCGAATTGAAATGCCAATCAAGCTGAGTAATAAAGTGCATTCAAGGTAACAGTAAATGGAACAAGTTCAACACAGTCGCCCATAGAGGACGCCAGTTCAGCAATCAAACATCTTTATCAATCTGTATCTCTGTCTCTCTTGACGCATATGCAACAAATGCCATATGATTGTGTGACAACGCTTCACTAGTAGCTCTGGCAACTTTTCCGAGTCCAATTTGCAATAGTGTCTCAAATCTGATTTACTTTAGCGATATTCAGATGCAAGTTGATGCAGTTGAATAGTCAAAATTAGATAATTATTGATTTGCTTGTTGCTTGGCTTTGACATCTCCTCTTATTGCTTTCTTTCTTTTGGTGTATTTATTTGAATAAGAATTTAATAGCTGGTCGCTGATTTTAAATGCCAATCAAGCTCAATAGAAATAAAAGCATTCAATGTAAAAGTAGAATGTATGCGTTAAGCACACTCTCCCATAGATGGCGCCAGTGCAGTGATCAAACATCTTTATCGATCTCTGTTGCTCTTGACACACAAATGACGCATATGCAACAAATGTGAAAAGACTAACCATCTATTTGCATGCATACGAATGCATGTAATATGTATGAGCAGTGTTTGCGGCCAAGTGCTCGAAAGTGTCACTGAATTAAAAGACAATCGCATTGCGACAATCAGATCGAGAACTCAATTCGCAATTTCGAATGCGACTGCTTGACAGACACTTAGAAAGAGAGAGAGAGAGAGAGAGAGAGAGAGACGAGAGAAAACGTCATGCATTTGCATGTTCTCTCGCAGCACTTTTGGCAGCTGCCGCACGGTTCATGGTTCATACACTTGGCAATAAAATGCAGGCCCTCCAATTTAGAGAGTGTATTTCGCAAAAGGCAAGGATTTATACCTTTCTGTATACTTTCGAGTATTTCTTGTTTTATTATGCATTTTTCAAAACAAAACTTCCATTTTTCCAGAAATTTATTGCTGTAAAATAATAAGTATTTCTGAGCTAGATACTTTTGGTACTGTCAAAGAGAAGCGTTTCTGTTTTGTTTTTTTTTTCTTAGAGATATTAAAAACCTATGAGTTATTTTGGTATTTTCGGGCGATTTTCATTTTAGTTTGATTTTAAATCTAGGGTATATTTGGTTTATTTTATATTTTTTTTTAGTGTAGTGGGGCGATTAAAAAAGGATAAGCTGCATTCATTTCTAGGTCGTGTCGACAGTGGCACAGTTCAACTATGTGTGTGCTTGTGTGTGTGTGTGTGTGTGTAAAGCTAGTTGCCAGCTTCAACATAAATTTGCAATTTGCTAAATTCAAATTCTTTGTAAGTTGTCATTCAGAAGGCAATTTCTTATTTGGCATGAACGATGCCAAAGTATTGTTGCATATATGCATAGGCGCAGTTATAGCTGTACGTGTGTGTGTCTGTCTGTGTGTATGTGTGTGTGTATGTGTGTGTGTGTGTATGTACATATGTGTGTCAAAAGTTCACCTACAATGCAAGCAGGCAGGCAGCTTAAACATATCGATTCTCTCTCCACACACTGCACCACTCAAAAGCCACTTCAACTTTTGCTGTTTGCCGAGATTTTTTTTCATTTCATTTTTTTTTTTACACATATTTGTGTGTGTGTTTGTGTGTATATGTGGGTGTCGATGTATGTGTGTGTGTGTGTGTGTGCAGATGCACTTTGGCCTTAGCTTGATAAACTTTTTGCCAAAAAACTAGCACAGAACCCAAGTCGATGGGGATAAAGTGTAGCATTATTATAATAAAGTTTGAGCCAAAGAAGAAAACAACATCTGGCTTAGAAACACTTCAACGGCGAACACCCTGTGCGAAGAAGATTAAAAATCCAGTATCAGTATCAGTAATCACCCTGTGTGATGAATAATGAAAATTATAAAGAGGCTAAGCGAGAGAGAGAAAGAGAGAGAGAGAGAGAGACAGAGAGACGGATAACAAAATACAGAAGGATTATAAAAAATGAATGTGAGATTTTCCTTACATAAGACAAGCGAAAACCTCTGGTAAAGCAACGCCCCGTGAAGAAGTATGAGTTGATATTCGTAATAATAACACGAGAAACGACAGAGTTAGTTAACGAGAGTGTAAGTGAGATATATATTTTTATGTATATATATATTTATATATAAAGAAAGCCAGAAGAATAAAGGAAGAATATAGTTGGAGGATGGCATCTAAACTTCCTGTGTGAACTTTATGAGACGCTTCGGGAGAGAGAAAGAGAGATGGACCAAAGAGTGCTAGCGAGCAAGCTACTCAATGTTGTATGAATGAGATAGAGGACAGAGAGAGAGAGAGAGAGAGAGAGAGAGAGAGAGAGAGAACGTGGAGAATGGTCTGACATACAACGGTTGATACAACGGTCAAAATCGAGTATTATTTATGTGTGGTATACATAAAAGTAAGTTGTACTTGCAACACACACACACACATATGCAATACATATATGCTTATATGCTTAGAGTAGGAGAAACAGTCAGAGTGTGTGAGAGAGAGAGAGAGAGAGAGAGAGAGACACGCAAAAACTAAAATAAACTGTGTTTTTCTTCTTTTTTTGTTGCTTATTATTATTATATAGAGTGTGAGAGAAAGTTTATTGGTTGTTTGGATTGGATAAACGGTACGGTATTTAGGATGTTTTGAGAGATGGAAAGAGAGACAGAGAGAGAGAGAGAGAGAGAGAGAGAGGGGGGTTTTTGATTACACACACACACACAGAGAATGCAAGATAGTAGTACGATTAGCAGTCATAACGTTATATAGTTGCTTGATTATATTAGATTACATTTGATTAGATTAGATTAGATTAGATTAGTTGTGGTTTAAGTTTTTAGTTTAGTTTAGTTTAGTTAATTGGGTTCTGTAAAAGCACCGTTCCTCTTAATGCGACGCAATGAACAGTAATATGCCATCACAGCACGCAGGCTTTTCCATTTTGTTGTCTGATTTGGGTTGTTGTTGTTGCTGTTGCCGTTGCCGTTGCAGCCATTTTCGACGATGTTGTTGTTGTTGAAGTTGCCATTGCTGTTGCTGTTGCTGTTGCTGTTGCTCACTAGCTCCTCGGGATTTTCGCTGATAAACGATGAGAGGGTCTTAACCTGCGTAAAGCTACCGGAACTTAAGGGTCCTCCTCCTCCTCCTCCTCCTCCTCCTCCTCCTGCTCCGCCTCCTGTCGCCAACGAATAACAGCTACCATCGGAGGCAGGACTATTGGGATGCAAGCGCACCTGGCAACGGCGCTGGCGAGGATGCTGACCATGGTCATGTCCCCGATTGGGCTGCGGCTGATGCAACTGATGCTGAGCCGGTGTCAATATAAGTCTATCCCTCTCTGTGTATCTTAAATTAGTATCTGTGCAGTGGCAATTGCTCTGCGCACTGGTCAGCGATGAGTTGAACGATCTTCCAATTGGGGTAAAATATATATACACAATATATAGCTGCCATAAATGTATAATACTCCCAACCGACTGTGTGTGTGGCATATGTTGGTGTATGCCCCTAATTTTAATGGGTTCCCAACTCGCATAAAAAGTATTTTTATTATTATTATTAGTATTGCGAGTGAGTGTATTCAGCTGGTTCCGTTGCCCTTATATTCATTCAGTTTGAGTTACATAATAATTGTACTATTTATTCCATGTTCCCCCATCATATCTCAATTCAAGTTTAAATCATTGTATTCGATATATTTGTAAAACTCAAGGAATATCTTTCTAAAAACCAATGCTTTCCAAATTGTATTCCGCGATGGATATTTAATTATGTAGCTTCTATAGATCTATAGAGCATCGCTTAATTGGACTTGTTTGAACACATTGACAATGTATGGTCGATGAATATATTCAACTGCAAGAGCATTTGAGCTTCGGGGTTCCGAATCAAGCCTTAAGTCAAGTCCCTTAACTGTTCGAATTTCAATTTGTTCAGCAGGTGTTCGAATTTATTTGTGAACATACAACTGATGAGTACAGCTAAACCCAATGGCGATTCCAATCGCTGTTAGTCCATGGCCCAATCAGGCATTAACCCAAAACTGCTGCACAATCATACACGCACACACGCACACACACATACACACACTTACACACAATTGGCTTACAAGTTTTGGGCAACAGCCATGACATAATTCACTTAACTAAAGCCCATTTGGTTTGGCATTGGCACGGATTTGCAGCAGGATATCACGTAAGGCTGCCCACAATTGCCACCAAGAGGGACAGAGAGAGAGGGAGAGAGAGAGAGAGTGAGAGAGCGAGAGAGAGAGAGAGAGAGAAAAGGAGTACAGGGAGTGCGAAAGAGTGCGGAAGAATCTTCTCGAGAATGCGAGAGTTGTCAACCAGACTAATCGTAACTGGCAAATTGGTCTCCAAGGTCCCGAGGTTAATTCATGAAATCACTGAACAAACTGAACCCAAAAACTTATCCTCAACATAAACACACACATGGTCACACACACACACACGCACACGCACACACACATACACAGATAGAACAGAAAACTGTTCCAGCTAATTATCTTTATTACATAATTTCCTTCATGTCAACCACAAAAAGACGGAGAGACTAAGACTCAGTCTAAATATACCTTAAGTTTACTCAAACAACATGTTGAAGATGGGCACGTGGGGAATATGTAATGTCAGAGCTATCACACACTGCGAGTGTGTGTGTGTGTGTGTGTGTGTGAGTTACGTGTGAGCAGTGTGTATTAACCCACCAGGACCACTTAGCAGAATACACTTTGTGGCTTTTAGTCCTTAGTCTCTGATTCTTTACGATTCATTATTCTTATTGCCATTATTATTATTGTTATTATTATTTTTAAATTTGAATTCCTTCATTTCCAACTTAGTTAAAGTTGTAATGATCTATTAGAGAGTGGACTTCGATTGCCCAGATACTTAATGTGGCCAAATCAAACACAGCGAACTCTCAATAACTGCATCATGTTGAGGGGGCGGGGGCGGGGGCGGGGAGGAGTTGTGTGAACGGTCAATGTTTATTTTCACATTAAGCAAAAAATGGCATTATTTGGGCAGCCAAATAAGAATGAACAATGAACAATGATAACTAAATGGCGGCTAATTGCTGTTGACCTAACTAGACTAACTGAGAACCGAACAGTTCACAGTATCCTTCCGTTCTTTATTTTCAGTTCCCCAACCACTTCTCCGTCCCCGGCATTTCCCATATTGATTTCACATTTTTTGTTCGATTTGTGGATGGGTAAATTCGAGTTGAATGCGTGGCAAAAGGATAAAAATACATTGAAATCAAAAAGAGAAATCAGTGTGTGTGTGTGTGTGTGTGTGTGTGAATACAAATATAGTAGTACGAGTACGAATACAAATACGGGTTCAAGTACATATACACATATATACATACTAGGCGGCAATATGTCAATATGTCAATACGCGCCATCAACTGCGGGCGCGGCGGGCACCAACACAAACTCAAATAATAAGTCAAAAGCAGCTGCGAAGCCCAAAAAAGTATGCTACGATTTTTTGTTAGCGCTTATTTTTGCTTTTATACGTTTTTTTTACTGTTTGCAATCAATTATTCGCTTACTGCTCTACGCAAGTATGTGTGTGTATATGTGTGAGTGTGCGTGTATGTGTGCGTGTATGTATGGGTGAGTGTGTGTGTGTGAATGGGGTGTGAATGATTGTAAACATTGCCTGGGGGCCGGGCTATACATGTATATGTATTTATGGCTGTTCATGCGAACCGTACGAATTGAGAATTGAGAGCGCATTTCAATTATGGTTCGGAAGATAAGAGTTTTTCTTATACCCTCTATACCCTTGCAGAGGGTATTGTAAGTTTGACGTGCAGTTTGTGACGCACTGAAGGAGACGTATATGTATGTATGTCCCGTCAGTCATCCGTCACTCAGTAAACATAACGAACAGTATCACTATTATATAATTTCATATAATATATATATATATAAATCATATATATACAGGTGCCATAAGATGAGGTCTCCTATGAACAACTTCTTTGTTTGAATTGATTGACAGACTACCGTCTGCAAGGATATTTAATCTTAGGCATGCCCAAGTTTCCTTCTCGTTCTTTCTTGTTATAATCGTATTTTATCGTGTATATATTCGTTATAGCCTTGCAGTTCTTGGACAATTAGTGCAATTGCAGTATTCATAAGGATATAAACACAGACCAATAAATATTCGTTGAGTCAAATCTGTGCTTTAGTGTTTTTATTTATTTATTTAATGTCAACTAAAGTTAGTCGACACAAAACAAAAACACAAAAATTAACAAATTTAATTAAATTAAATTCAAGATAAAATTTAATATTATATTTAAATTAATGAAATATGAACGATTTCTGGGGGTAATTAAATGCAAAATGTTCCATCATTTGTTGCATGAATTGGGGGAAACCCATAAAGCCCAATCAGACTTGCCTCAAAGCTCAATTAAAAACAAGAAAATGGTTCCTATAATTAAAATTAATTTTAATATTTAATATCCTAAAACGAATACCTAGAAAATTCCGCTTTCGCGAGGATAATAATAAATATAAATAATAATTATATAAATAATAATTATATGTTATATATTTTATAACACGATAAGTCTCCCAAAATAAATGAAACCATGACTAAGAAAAAGTTAAGCTCCAATTTGAAGGAAAGACTTCTAAGTCAAAGGCGTACGAATAGATATTGGTCTGATTGTAAATCACTATTTGAAAGCGAATAAATAGCATGCTAAAGTTTTTCATGTTATTCCGTCTGATTTCGGATATAATAAAAAGTTCCAGTTTAGTTAGGAAACTCTTTAAATTAGCCTCATTTCAAAAACAAAAGCAGAAAGTTTTTACAGGCAATGCTTTAAATCTTCTATGTAGTCTGAATTCATCTCGATTAGAGCATGATCTGGTTTAAGAAAAAACTTCTGTATTTTGAAGTAGACTCAAAACGTTTGCTTCTTTTGATTCCCCCATTTTATTATTTATATATCTTAAGAATTTTGGGAATCGCATTTTTGAAAGTAAATGTGTAAAATGTGTTTGTTCTGCAAGGGTATTTTAAGTTTGGCATGGCCAAAGTCTTATAAATTGTTTTGGTGAATTCATTTTATTATTGTTGTTGTTTTCGTTGTTGTTGTTGTTGTTGTTGCTGTTGTTGTTATTATTGTTTTTATTTGTCAAGCTTTTAACTTGTCACTTGACAAAAGTTACGAATTCGTACACATAACTGCATGTACTTTTCAATGGGTGTGTGTGTGTGTGTGAATGTATGTGTGTATGTCTGTGTGTGTGTGTGTGTGTGTGAGGTTTTGTGAGTGTTTGCTTTAGTGTGTGTGTTGCACTTACCGCTGACTGGGACTCTTGCTGTCGGACGAATGTGCCGCACTGTTGTTGTCATCATCGTTGTTGGCCGCTGCTGCTGCTGCTGCTGCCGCCGCCGCTGCTGAGGCGCTGCCGCTTTTGTGATGACGCTTATGATGATGGCTGCTGCTGCTGCTGCCGCCGCATTCCGCTTGTGGACAACCGCTGCTTCCGCCTCCACCTCCACCCCCACCTCCACCGCCGCCAGAACTGCTGGTGCCCGTTGGACTGATGACGTCCGTGTCGCTGTTGCAGTCAAGCCTGGACATATCCTTTGCGTACTTGCCACCATGCTCATGCGTTTCCATCTGCCGCGGCAACCCCAGCCCACCCCAAAAATAGAACAGAACAAAAGAAAGACTGTTAGTATTAATATGCACACAAGTTGCCCAGCTAAAACAGACAAAGTTCACATTGTGTTCACTTCTGAACATGATTTGAACAAGTTCGCTCCTGGGCAATAAAATGAACACATGTTAAATTTTATTTATTTGGTAACTGAAGCCTACGCAGAGACCAATCAAATATGCGTTAACAATAAATAAGGATAAAAATAGTTATATATACCCAGTGATCCCCAGCAAGTGGATAACGCATAACACATCGACACAGAAAGAAAATCGAACATGTATTCATATATATATATATATATATATTCGTGGGCAGCATCACTAGGCGAGTCGATCTAGCCTTGTCTGTCTATGGGATAGAGACTTCAAATTGGGAATATATTATTTCCCGTAAATCTGCTTGAATACCTAAGTAATAAAGTCTACTTAATATCAGTTCCGATACTCGAGTCGTATGCTGATTCCGAATCCGATTATGTACTTTAATCGGTTCCAATTCCAATTCCGCTTTCGGTTTCAATGTATGACAATTCAGACTTGACAGAGGAGTGCAAATGGAATTCCAATCAAATAGTTATATATATATCGTATAAGTTGTTGATAACTTTACGCTGTCAAAAACTTAAAGCTTAAAAGCTTGCCTATAATATTTCAGTGGGTTCGCCTCCATGGCCACCATGGCCACCATGGCCACCGAGGGCGCAGTTTAAATTCCTTGCAACGTGACGCCGCCACATAATAAGTTTGCTTCTCGCTTAACCCAGCGACGCTTCACTCCCTCTTCGCTCCCCCCACCCTTAGACACACACACACACACACACACACACACACAAAAACACACACACACACACAGTCTGTTGAAGTAAAAGTTTTAATACTTTTCGCCTGCGTGCCAGGAGTAATCAAAATTTAATTTTAATTATTATGCGCCCAGTGTCGGCGTGGGGACTTCGCCGTCGACTTGGGCAGGATCGTTATAGTGGCCACGAAGGGCGGAGCGGGCGGTAGATAAAAAACTTTTATTGAATTATTATTCTATTATACTATTGAAAGCGCACTTAAAGTGGCCCCTAATGCAAGTTGACTTAATACTAAATGCACAACAAGTTCAGCAGTCACCTGCAACATGCGTTTAAATCTATATTTCTGTATGGCTGTGTGAACGGAGACGTCTCCGATTCCACTAACTAAATATGTACACGATCAGCCATACATTTTGAAAATTCTAACCGAATTTCGCATTCTTTCTCAAACATATAAACAATGAACAGAAAACCCAAATTTATTCCAAAATCTCTGATTACAGCTAAGCAAATTTTGTGAGTTTAGCTTTAAAATTTTGGTTTATCGATTTTCTTTTAGCCTCCTAGTGGACGTAGCACTCCAATCTTATCGCTTTGTCTGACACGGTCACAGGCCTGTCGATGTTCCATGTTTCAAGGCTCTAGCTTTAAGGACAGCCTGCCAGACACACACGACGGACAATATACTTTGATACCTTTTGCATCAAGTATAAGAATCAATACGAAATTTTCAGCAAATATTTAAGTGATATTTTAAGTTCACAAATCTGACACAATAATAAACCCGTTCACCAAGCAGAAGAAGCCTTCTGTGCGGTTTTTAGATTGGCGACGGGAATGGGGAAACATTGTGTGCCTAATTGCCAAAAACTGATGAAATTCACACAAGATTTCTTTCTGTGTGTGTGTGTGTGTGTGTGTGAGTGTGTGTGTGAATTATGTGTTCCCTAATGGGGCATCTAACCGCATAACATATACATTTAAACATAACATTTCATTTACTCCATTGAGCCAATGGGATTGGAAATTTGATTGTGTGTGTTGCGGAAGGGAGAAAGGGGGGTTGAGGTTGAGCAATTCTGGGGTATATTTCGGCAATTAAGTGTGCCGCAGAACTTGATTGGAATCCGTTGTGGCTTTTAGATGGACTCTTGGTGCCAGCTGTTAAATACACCCATCGGCGACCATTCCATAAACATGTTGACGATCCCAACTTTATGTGGCTAAAAAGTGAAAGCATATATCGTACTCTCCAGCTAACTCCCTCGCTCTCTCTCTCTCTCTCCGTCCCTCACTCTCTCTCTCTCTCTCTCTCACTCTCTCTTCGTCTCTCCAGCTCTCTTTCTCTTCCTTGAAATTGATTT
Source organism: Drosophila melanocephala (assembly GCA_037043625.1). Classification (NCBI taxonomy): domain Eukaryota; kingdom Metazoa; phylum Arthropoda; class Insecta; order Diptera; family Drosophilidae; genus Drosophila; species Drosophila melanocephala. The sequence goes on along the minus strand of JBAMBD010000523.1, from coordinate 2,790,965 downwards.
CAAATTGGATATGCCCGGAAAGTGTCCATTCATTTATACAAGTAGTACTTTCACGATTACGACCCATATCCTTACCCATATCCTGTAGCATAAGTACTTCCACACACACACACAACTTCTGCATGACTGCATGCCAGCGATTTGTGCACATTTTTTATGATATTGAAGTACATATAAAGTACATCGATTTCCCCCTTACACAATATTGATTAATAATAATAAACATTTACTCTCAAGAACTCAAAAACAAAAAACCCCAAATTCAAACAAAACGAAAGGCAAATACTGTAATGGAAAATGCCGTTGAAATGAAATTAAATGATTTTTCAATTTAGATTTAGATTTAATTCATCCCACAGAACATTAGCAACCAATTCACATAGTCAACACTTAAGTTTCTCTATAAACAATAATGATTGTATAGAAGTAAAGCAATTTGTACGGGCTAGCTGGCTGAGTGGCTTATTGAATGATAGATTGACGGCTTGATTGACTGACTGGTAATCAAAATAAAGCCTAAAAAATGAGGTAAGATAAGGTAAAGTAGCATGTATCTTAGTAAGCTCTAGTACAGAATTTTTGATAGATCAATTCCATATATTGATATTTATTTAAACTACTATCCGGACTAGCTGAGCGATTGACTTAATGATTGACAGATTGATTAACGATTGATTAACGCACTTCCGAAAAATAAAGTATGATAAGACAAGCAAGCGCAAAGACAGAATTTTGAATAATTCGACAAACAATATATTTAATTAAGTCGGATAACTGATAAGGAAGTGGGTTCAAGCTACACTGCAACAAAAACCAAAAATTATATAAATGCAGTTGAACTATTTGTTAATTGAGCGAATGTAATTTAATATACCTCAAACTTTGTTTGCTTAAAATCAATGCATTTCTATATCGTGAACTCGTTAAAGATTTCTTTAAGGTCAGGGTATCTCCTAGCCTAACTTCTCTTATCATATTTTCGTCAGAGAAAGAGAGAGAGGAGAGAGAGAGAGATACATTTTAGTTATTATCGTTACTCATCTGCCTAGTCCACTTCCATCGACTAGACACTCAATCAGCAACCCAATCTAATCGATTGACCCATAAGGTTAGCCAGCCTCAGGGGGGCCAACAAAAAAAAAAGTTACATTAAATGAAATTATGGGCCACAAAGAATTGGTCTGCTTTAATGATGCTGTTTATGTTGCAGGACGAAAGCGGACTGGGCAGCAGTAATAAAGTCTGCACTCGAAGAAAAAAAGGTGCTCTTTAGAAATGAAGCATCAAATACGCATTAAAAGCTTGTGCTTTGTGCTTGAGGTAAGTATTAACCATTAAGTACGCTAATTCTTCACTCGAGTTGATTCAGTCTGGGCCTGGGAATGAGTTAAGCGATATCTAGTCTCAGTCTGGGTCTGTGCTTGCTTTGAGCCACATCTAGTCCAATTTTTGATTCGAGTTAAGTCAGTGTGGAACTAGATGTGGCATTCTTTTTTCGATTCGAGTTGATTAGAGTCCAGGATTGTACTGGGACTTGTGCTCACCGTATATAGGCCCGTTGCAGTTGCCGCCGCTGCTGCCGCCGATGATGATGAGGATGCTGCGGCGGCTCCAGTGCTGCCGTAGTTGAGCTGCGAATGATAACCGCTGGAGAGGATCTTCTTGTGTGCGGATGCATGCGCCCGATACGCGCTGACGCTCAGTTTCATTGTCACATCAACTCAAATGCCAGGGCTGACTAGGGCCAACTCTCCACCGCCCCACTCGTTGCCTCTCCTCTCCTCTCCTCTCCACTCCTCGTCTCGTGTATGTGTGTGTGTGTGTGTGTGTGTGTGTGTGTGTGTGTGTACCTCACCAACCTCAGCCACCTCAGCACCCACTTAAGGGTGTGGGGGCGTGGCAAGGCTTGTCAAAGCTTTCAACTTGCTTGCCTTGAATTGGGGGCTTAATTGAGTGCCCAAAGGCGTTTCGAACAATAAGCCCAACACTGTTGACACTCTCAGCAGAGTGATGCGTTGGGGGCGTAGGGGGGCGGGGGGGTCTTGCAGGGGTCTGGAGGAGTGGGGGGTGGGTGTGGGCCAGTTGAATGACAATGGCAAAAACAATGCGCACTTTTTGTTTGCTCTGCTTGTTGGGTTTCTTTGTCGCCCGCTGAAGTTGGAAGCTGCAGTTATGCTTTGCGGGTGGGCGGCTTGGAGCGAGTAGGTTGGGTGGATGGTGGAGGCGGGGTGGAGTAGGCGGCTTCCTACTGAGGGTATCTGTTTGGCTTGTTTCTTAGGCCGACGCTGTTCAGTTTTTGGGTTGCTTTGTTCGCGTATTTTTCGTATGTTGCCTTTTTGTTCTTTGTTGTGCTTCTTGTTCGAGTTGTGTTTTTTTTTTCGTCTTTTTGTTTTATTTATTTTTTTCGAGGATCCTTCGCCCTGCTCGTTTTTTAATCGTTTGCGATTTGGGTTTTTTGTCCTGCTGCTGCCTGTTGTTGTTGTTGTTGTTGTTTAGGCCTCATGTCACTTTATTTACAAATAGATGTTGTTGTTGTTGTTGCTGCTGTTGTTTTTGTTGTCACCTGCGGACGATAAGAGGCATTTACAAAAGATTAGTCAATGGTCGTCATCAATATACAATAGAATACAGCATTTCATCGAATTGATAATTAAAAGAGACATTTTGCACGCATGTTTGCTTTAATTAGGCATCAAATTCTACGTAAATTGTGCAATGGAATACAAAGCTGGTATTAGGTTGCCCCAAGCCCCAAGCTGTGAATTTACCACAAATGCCACACGCCGCACGCCGCGTGCCGCATGAGCAGACAACAGCATTAATATTTTGGGCAGTTCGTAAAGTTAACAGCACGTTGAATTGCTAATCATAGCGACTAATTCTTGATTTGATTGATGTCATTAATCCATCAACCATCAACCATCAGCCAAACGGCCATCAACTAAAGCACATCAGAGATAAACCATTAAGTCGGCTTTATGAACTAATTAGGTACGCAATTGCAGTAAATCAACATGAATTAAATGTGTATGCCTCCATAAATTAGTAGTCAATCACCAAACAGCCAAGTATTTGACTGTTATTTCATTTCTCGTCAATCTGACTGTGGACCAAATTAGATAATTATCAGATTTCTATTTTCTTGTCACCTTCTATAAAAGATAATCACTCATATAATTAGAAATATGTATCGTAATCAATCAAAAGTGGGTGTCATTCACATAACTTTTCTATCAATCACAATCAATCAGCATACTTCTCATCAATCACTTGTCAATCATCGCTTTAAAATAGTTGATATGCAAATTACTGACGTATTAACAACTTGTCAATTAATCGCAATCAATCAACCCATTAGTAATCATCTCATTAATTTAGTTTCCACAAGCATTCTATCAACAATCATAAGCGAATTACTTACGCATTGACAACTTGTCTATCAGCGTCCATTCGCAGAGGCGCAGTCAATCATATACTCAGGAGCTAATTAGACGGGATTAAGTCAACAAGTACAGCATGAGCTTGTTATTATTGGTAACGAATCCAAAGGACAAGCTAACACAGTATGTACAATAGAAGTAGATGCATCAATGTTTATCAATCCGATTACCGTTGGCAAATACAACGAGCTATTTAGCTCAATCACACAAAGAAATAGCTGTTGACTGAAACAATGATTCAGATACAGAGTAGAGGGATTCAATATTGGACATTGGAAATTTAAATGGAAATGCAAAGGGGAAATGGAAATGGAAAGGGAAAGGGAAATGGAAATGGGATAGGGATGTAAACTGCAAAACTTGTAAGCCGCATTCATAACATGGCTTTCATTTTATGTCTAACAATTCACATTCGTTAAACAGACATCGGGATTTATTACGGTTACCGCACTCGCTGAAAAAGTGAGTTGAGGGTTTTTGGGACTGAGCCTGAAACATGTTCGTCGACCCCAAATGGCAAACAAATTTATTAAAACCAAAACGCTGCTGGGCAGCTGAGCTGAGCTGTTTAGCTGGCTAGCTGGTCGAGCTGTAACCAGATAAGATTCTGATCAAGGTGCTCGATGGGGTTTGATTTATGTGCATTGACATTAAAGCGCTGTCAGCTAGTAAGTACAGTCTGCACAAAAGCAGACAAAGGCTTATGGGAAACGACCATTAAAAGGCGGAAGTTCGGCGAATACATAAAACTCATGCAATTACAAAACAAAATCCATTACGTAAACGCAGTCCCAAAAAAGCAAACATTCAATAAAACTCCAAAAACCAAGTAAGCCACCGCATGTCCCTGGTCGGGTGCCGCTCTTGCACCTGTTGTCCCTTCGACAACATTATAAGGCTGCCTACACTCAGCCAAAACAAGATGGTCCAACAATTGAAAAAGTCTGTTTTAAGATATGATGATTGATTGATTGATATGATATGATATTCAAACAGTTGCGCTTCGAAATTCAGAACCTGATTACTTGGATGTTTCGTTTAAATTTAAGATAGTAAAATAAAAGTGAATTGTGCTCAAATTAAGTACAAACACAAAATGATATTCTTATTTCTTTGTAATCAAGTAAGTATATTTTTCTCATTTGAAATTCTTCAACATAATAAAAGAAAACCAAAATTGTTATCAAATCAAGAATAAATATTGATTTTGTAAATCCCAATTTTGTTTGCGAATACGTTAATTATGATTGAAACACCCGCGAACTTGATTACTAAGATAGTAAGTTTATATTTGAGAATGTCACTAAATCAGCTAGGTAAAGAATCGGAGTTCATTAATGAAGATTCAAAAGATTTGCACACAAAATATTTGCAAAATTAAATGGTTATTTTTGGAATCAATCAGGAATTGAAACAGTGTCTTTGTTTCTTTGAGTGTACGCAAATAACGTGTAAGCAGGGACGAGCACAATATGCAATAAGCGAGCAGAGCAGAGCAAAGACAGCAAGTCCTTCTCTCTCTCTCTCTTTCTCGCTCTCTCTCACTCTCTGGCATAAAATGTAATTATAAAACATTCAAACATTTCAACGCTCGCTGCCATTGGCTGGGGGTGAAGGAGTTAGGGCGAGGCCGAGGGCGAGGGCGGTGGCGGGGGCGAGGGCGTCACAGGTTAAACAAAGTCTTAACACTTTGTGCCGCTGCCGCTTAAACGGCTTAGTTTGCGCGGACAACATCGAGCAGCAACTTTTATGAGTTTTGGCCCCGAAACTGCTATTTGCTGTACGCAGGCTGACTCCCCTCCCCCGTCAGAGCTCTCAGTGTTTATGAGCTGTTTGTGCTGTGCGCTATATATCTGTATATATTATGAGTAGTGTATATACATAATATTGGCATACAGCATTTATACACTGGTATACTATTTTTATGGGTTCATTAACGGAGGCAGGTACAACGATATTCCGCACACCTATTTCGGTGCTCGATGTACTGGATTAATGGGCGGTATCTCTTACATTCTTGAATGTTTACAGTACGAACATTTTCAACATTCGTTAAGTATGTGGCGAATGTTAGAGTATATTGTGTCTTTATCGCTGCTTTGAAGAGTATGACAATATTAATGTAGCACATAGCCGATATTTCTAGGAAGGTAAGCACTTATTTTATTATTGGTACACTTAATAGAATTGAAAGCTTTTAGCAAAGGAGAAAGGAAAAATGTCTCAATTTTGAAATTAGTTTCCTATTTATTGGATTATTTACACAAAAAGTAGCAATAGTCTGTCTAATATTTTAATTAATTGTTTTATTATTTGTCAGCTGTTCAACTTAAGGCAATGCAGACTCATAATGGAATCGCGACGTGAATGTCTGAAATGTTGGACATGTTGTACAATCCGGCTGCAAGTATATTATTGTTTTGGATGTCTTGTAGAGGGGGAGAGGTGGAATTATCGTTAGCGCTAACCGTACTATCGATTTTTGAACAACAGCAAGCCCCTACCATCGACAACAATCGATGTCGAATTACGGATAACGAACTAATTATTACATTTCATTATTGACTATTGACAGCAATAGATAATTCAAATCGATAATTATCGATTGGTCCCCATTTACCTAATTACCGTTTGCTTAGCCAAAAATACAAGTATCGAACGAACATCTGAATATTTGAGCGAAAACTTATGAATATTATTGGAATATTCAAACGCCATATGTCCACCAGGATATTTGAAATTTAAAACTCACAAACTGCTGCCTGCTCCCCCAAAAGCCCCAAGAAACTTTCTCTTACATCCATTTATTTGTTGCTGCTGCTGTTGCTGCTGTTGCTGCTGCTGTTGTTGTTGTGTGTCCCTTAACATAAAAGTCAATGAAGCATTCCATGTGGCAGATAAACAGTTAGGCCAGCAAACAAGCAGCCAGCTCAATTTCTGCTACTATTGATTACAATTTTTAAAATTTACGCTTCATTGGTCAGTAAAAAGCAGTTACCAGTACCCAGTACACCCTCTTCGAATCCTCCCATTCCGAATCAAGTGCTGCGTGGCCACAAAATGTGACATTAAAAAATGGTAACCACTTATCAAAGTTGTGCGTTTCCCATGTGAGGACCCCAGACACTAAGCACTATATACCAAGCAACAAAACAGCAAAGACGAAAGACCAACTCTCGCCGCATACACTGCGACAAACTTATAGATGCTTCTACTTAAATGAACGTCAAGTTTTGATTTCAGTACGATTTGTGCTTAATACAAACAGCAGTGCGTTTATTCAAGTGCATATTCAATCTGGCAAGGAAAACTTATCATCATTATTGCGTATTGCGATGGGAGCCGGTCAAAGATTGCCTCGCCACAAGCAACAAGACACAAAAATATTAAGTGGCAGCAGCACGCGGCGTATGCGCAATATTCCCAAAGCGACACTTCTCGCCCGAGATTGTCGAGGTTAATTATGAGTCTGCCCACACACACACACACACACACAGTGCCAGACACTGCTACCACTAATCGCCCTCTTCAGCTGAGCTGCCCCTGCCTTGTTCCGTGCCCCATGGCAATGGCCACCCCCCCCACAGAGCTGAGGACACAGGATACACTTAGTTGACTAATAAGTCCATTCAATGTGGCCTGTGGCTCTCGTTCAGACTTTACAAATTATGCTTAACATCAAAATGAAATCGTCTCATCAAAATTTAATCCTCAGCACATTCCCCAACATCCTTGTCGTCACTTGCCCCCCCCCCCACGGTCTGGCGTGCCCCTGTTGCGAGTAGCACGTTAATTCTTATCAAAAACCAAGTGATTTCCTTGCGGTAAATATCGCATTCAAATCGAAGTTTTGTCCTTTATTCGATTTGGCTTTTCAATTTATGTGATTTGTGACTTTCATATATATATACATATTTGAATCTTTTCATAAATTAGCTTCACTTGTAATCGTTTTGCATTTCATTTCAGCCACATAAAAGTAATTCCTTCCCGTTGGCTTAAAGGTGGCTTTAACTGGTTTCCCAATCTTCGTTTGAAGTCCGTTGGCTTCTTCCTCATTCAACCTTCCATCGTTGGTTGACCGTATAACTTTATTCTGTGTGGTTTTCCCACTTAAGTTAATTAATGGCAACATGGATTCCACTTTGCTATTAGCTCGTCTCAACTTTTCTAACTTTTAACTCAAGTTTTGCTCTTTGTCGAACTCTTGCTTCCTTAATTTCATTCTCCAAACTGACATATCTCTGAGAAATCTCTAAGTGAGATAACTTATCTAATCTTATTCGAGATGTGCCAATCGCTTCTTTACTTGCCCTCTCACTATTTCTATCTCTACCTTCTTAACTTTTTACTTTCCTCATTATTAGGCTACCAATGCTCAACAATTTTCATCTGATTGGCATTTTTTTTGTTGGGGTTCCCCCAATCGCTGCATTAAGTGTTGAACCATTTTCCATTTGAATGGCCCTAGATTTACACACTTCCTTATTGAATATCATTTAATTTGTATCGGTATTTTAAATGTGAGATTTAAATGAAACCCTGTTTTACATTTTGTGCACTTTTTGAAATAAATCATTGATATATTGCCACACTTAAAGTTGGGCCTCAGCCTGAGTTCAGCTAAAATATCGTTTCGATTACTTGCTGGAATAAACTTCAACTGGCTGCTTATCTAGCTAAGCGCTTGGGGAAGTTAGAATGGAATCCCTTATCAGCGTTTATGTCAAACGCTGGCCACTAAGTAGCCACAAATGCCGACTGCCCATGTTTCCCTGCCACCCTTAGCCCTGTCTAGCTATTGTCCTTTTGTTTTGTCTTTGTTTTGGCCTTTATATTTTGTGTTTTTTGTGTATTTCGTGTTTTGTTGCTGGCGGCTTACATGGCTTCGAATGGCTGACAGTTGGTTGTCTTAAGCCTGGTTATGAATATGATTGCAGCCAGAGATCCAACTAAACCATCCGTCCTGCCGGCTCCCTCCCCCCTTAGGCCAACATGTTGAGTCGTGCATGTGGACGGCGACTTAAGTGATTCCAAATGCCGCACTAGGTCAAGCAGCTGCCCGCAATTCCCACACAGTTCACACCGTATGCGATACACTCAGAGAAAAACAATTTCTTTTTCACAATCGGAATCGGAATCAGACTTCTACTTCTTCATCTACTTCTACTTCTACTTCGTCAGAAGTTTAATTTAATGCTGATATCAGGCTGATTTGCCAAAAGTTATACTTGTTTCTATCCTTCCTAAGTTTCATTTTGAGAACACGAGCCGAGTATCCTACTCAAAGTAGTCAAGTTCATGAATAGTAAGTCAAAGTAATATAACTTTTGGGAATTTCGAAATTTCAACGAGTAAATTGCTTCTTTTTTTTGTGTAGCAGCTTTGACCTTGTCCCGATTTTAATTTAGAGACAAGCGTGTCTATTTTTTGGTTGAGTGTTTTGCTCCCCCTCCCGCTCCGCCTCCCCGTCCCTCTTTGGAAGTGCTATGTAAATGTGTAGCCGAACCGCAGCATAAATTAGGATCGTCATTTGCATGTGCTCAGGGCCACAGTTCGAGTCAGAGCCAGAGCCAGAGCCAGAGCCAAAGCCAGAAACTGGCAAATGGCCATCCCACAAGGGCGCTGAGTTGTGCGTTGTGACCCGACCTACGCCCAGCCACCCAGTCACGGCCAGCAATCCACTCAGAGGCAGCCACCTTGTCGACTCTTTCAATTTATCAACATAATTGTATATAAATTCGAGAGTCGCGAACAGGAAAAAAAAATGCGAATCGCTCAGCTTGCAACATCAACACAGAATCCATATCCATATTCATATACATATGCATCAAAATGCCAGCTTGTAATTCAAAAAGTACAGTTCTTCAACTAAATGCTGTGGGCTTCTAAAATATAGGGTTTTCTTTTCTTAATTCCAGAATTGATTTTTATAAAATTTAGAAATTTTGTGTCTAATTTCCAGATTGTTTTTAAGCCTCTTTTTATTACTTATATTATTAAATATCAGTATTTTAAGAGCGCAAACTTAATGAGTTCTTTTTTCTAAGCCTGTTTTCAAAAATGAGCTTTACCTTTTCTACATTTAGGCAGTGAAACAATTTAAAAAGGTCTTTTTAATTTACTTCTCGAATCTTTGGGGCGATACAAGAACATTTTCGAAAATAATTTGGCGATATCGCTTCGATTAAACATCGACAAGTAATAAAACGAGAAAACATCTCATTTGAGATGTAACTTTAGGCGATATGCTTTTCGCTCTCCCCTCGAAAGATGAAAAGCGATTAATAAGCAATACTCACTCACTGAATCCTATACGACAGGTAAGAGAGAGTAAGAGAGAGGGAGAGAGAGCGAGAGAGCGAGAGGGATAGAGTACAAGTGATATCTCATGCATAAACATGACAACATTTTGTCAGCGTTTATTTTTTTTTTCTTTTTGCCCGGCACTTCGACGATAAAGCAATTTGCGCAAATTGTGACCATGATTTTGTATCAATTGCTTTTGCCAGCGGGTAAGTCCTCAAGCCCACAAAAAATCGCTCATACGCTGCGTAAGCAGCCCCCATCCGACCCAGCTCTCCTTGGCCGATTTCTGTTTTACTTCCGTTTGGCTCGTAATCAATTTTTGGCACTTGAAGCCGGCTGCTGCCAAAGCCCATACATTTATACGTTTATTTACAGCCATATATCTTTAATACTTATTGCTTGTTGCCCTTGTGTCCTTGGAGTTTGATGGCTTTGTCAACACACTTGCCGCACTTTATGACACCCATAATACAACACACATATTTACAAATCTACTTGACAAACTATGTCTATGTTAAAACTAAAGACATAAATCATTGTGGCCTAAGTGGAAGCTTCAACTTAATGAACTTCTTAATCCCCGTCGAACTTTTAATTATATGAGGTACGCATGTATGTCATGTCAATAGATAGGATAAAGCGTATATATCTATGCCGGTATTACTTTCAATATGCAAACACCTTTAAACTGATGCAAGTCAAACATAAACAGGTTCGAATGCAGTAGTCGGGAGAGGTCGACTCGCTGTTGCCCTCAATCCAGATGTTATATACAAAGCAGGATTGCTGATAGTAGTTTCTTCAATATCAAAGTAATTGATCAATAATATGTCTGGCTATAATATATATATATATCAGTTGGAAGAGTATATCTTTACAACTGTCTCTTTTATTGCTATCGAAAATCGATTTGTATCGAGAAGCATAGAGCAGACGAGCAGTAATCGATAAGACGAAGTAAACTTGGTCTGCGAATACGACAAGAATTTATATTCCATTTAAAGACTCGACTGTTCATGCTGATCAAGATATGTATATATATATATATATATATATATATAAGGACTTAATGCTTCTTTGTTGCCTTTTATACACTTCATGCCCTTTCTCGAACTTTTTATGGACTGAGGGTATAAAAGTGTCGCTCGACTTTTCTTTCCGCATTGATTAATGCTTAACTGTAGTTGAGGTTGATTTATGTAGTGTGTGTATATGTGCGTGTCTGTAGGTGCGTGTGTGTTGCTAATGTGTGTGTGTGTGTGTGTATACTTGCTGTGTGTGCTGACATTTCATCCCTTCTCTGCATGCAAATAAGCGGAACGCACCAGTTTCATGGAAAATTCAATTAAAAAACTGTTTCCTTCCGTGTGTAACTATGTGTGTGTGTGTGTGTGTGTGTGTGCGTAAGTATGTGTGTGACTGTGTGTGTGTGAGTGTGTCTGTTGTGTGTGTGGAGTAAGGATTAATGCAATTACCAGATCCCCAGGCGTGTGGACACATTCTTCCAGCAGGAGGCACCGAGGCATTCAGACAGCAAGAATGCCAGGCACTGGGGCACCGAAACGGAACACAATACAATTATTATTATCTCTGAATTTTGTATATTGCCTAAACTGATTTCCTGATTTTCTGATTTCCCTTTGCTCCTCTTTTGTCTCTGCTGTTGTTCTTCGTTGTTTCGTGTCTCGCCGTTGGGTCTATGTGTGTCTCTCATTTAATTCTCACTTTGCAGCTTGCCGCCTGAGCCATGATGCAATACACAGCAATACACTGCAATGTTCGTGAGGAGGTGGGGGGCTGTTACACATACATAGGTGTTACACATACACTCGGCGAAACACGCTGCTTTGCAATCAATTCAAAAAGTTGAAGACTTTCAATTCTCAAAATTCAAATTGTTTTTTTTTTCCATCAGTTCAAAATTTGATTCCGATTTTCTTGTCTTTTTCGATCTTGACAACTTGATTTGTGTGCCATGTTTCGCTCAGTGTATGTGCATGTATGTGAGCATAATTAATGCCATTCTGAACATTGTTGAATTCTTAATGCATTTTCGTTTCGATTTCTGTGGGGTTGGCTTTGGGTTTGGGTCAACTCAAACTCTCTCTTATTTTTCACTCTCTTTGCCTCCACAGCTGCTGCGGGCTGAATGCCTGCATGGATGGATGGCACTCCTGTGCCAGTTGTCTCTCTCTCTCTCTCTCTCTCTCTAACTCTGTAAGTGCCGACAGTTTGTTCAGTAATGTCATGTGTGTGTGTGTGTGTGTGCCTGTATCTTTTCCTAAATGTCAGTGTCTGTGGAATGTTTATGGCCAACAGCCTGCCAGCTTGTCGGCTGCTGTCTGCTATCTGCTGTCTGCAGCACTCAATATACTTGCCCCATGGCGTATACTTAATATTTAAAAGCGATACTCAGTGAATAGTCATACATTGTTTTGTGATTATTTTAGTGAATGCATAATCATTGTAGAAATCTAACGATTTAATGACCAATTTTGTTTTTTCTGTATGAAAATTTATCTTTCTCTTTTTGTTGTTGTGTTAAATTCACTACCCCTGATTATATAAAAGTTATGGTCGTTTAGAGTTATACCCAGATTTTTTACATGGCAGATTGAGCTATGCAAATTTAATGATGACTTGCTTAATTATTGAACGAAATCCAGTGTTGTAAAAGCAAAAAACGCATTGTGAAACAGAGCGCAATGCGAAGTGTGCTTCAAGCAAACGAAAGGCGGTAAATATTCAACTCAACTCAACTCAAGGGCGAAAGGATGAAAGTGCGAAACTGACACTAGGGATATGCGGGGGAGGGTCTCTCTGTGTGTGTGTGTGTGTGTGTGTGCAGGGGGTGAGGGGGTGGGTGTGGGCGTTGGGGTGGCATATCTCAACAGCTGCTGTTTTTTCTGTCGTCAGCTCAAATCACTCGATAGGCGATAGCCCCAAGGCGACTAAGGTTGGAGAATTGTGCTGGGCTGGGAGTTGGGGACTGTGTTTTGGTTTTATTTACCTATTATCGGGTCGGGAACAGCTCGTTAGGGGCGCGAGCTGCGAACTACGAGCTATGAGCTACAGTGGGTCACATAAATTTCGCAACAAACCCGTTTTTTTTTTTTGTTGTTTATATTCCCTGAACCCATTAAAAAAGGCTAAAATTGGTATAACGGGTGCTCTGTAAAAAGTATGTAAGAGGCTGTAGGCAAGATCTGCGAACCGATACAATATATATTGAGATGTTATTGATCAGGATCAAACAGCCGCGTCGTGAAAGCCATGTCCGTCTTTAATATTTCGCAAATATCGATACATATCGATTTCCGATAGCAATAAACTTATTGTTGAGCAACTGCACGAATAAAACTAGAATATATTTAACAACTAGGCAGAGGGTATTTGGGCAGTCGAGCTCACCCATCTGAAGCATTCTCATATATTTTTCTTAATATTTTTGTGTGTTTTTGTGTCGAAGCTTCCTTTTCGCTTATAATTCGCTTTTCTCTTTCATCAGCAGCCGCTTGCCGCTTGCCGTTTGCCGCATGCCACGTGCTTTGCTTCGTTTTGCTTTTGACCCCTGTTCGTTTAGCCCTTGCCCGAATAATTTTTCAATGTCCGAAATTTGTGCCCCCATTTGAAAAATTGAAAAGTGTTTTAATGGCGACGGCAATGAGAATTAATGGCCGCTTCTTGCCACCCATTCAGCCAGACAGCGAGGCAGCCAGGCAGCCAGGCAGCCAGTCAGCTTTTGCTCTACACAGAAATTGCTTTAATGCAATTGCAGCTGGCAGGCTTAAAGCAGTCTCAGCTTGCAGGATACCGGCGAGGATAGCGAGGATAACAGCTGTCAGCGCAGGTAGCTCAACCATTCACACTAAAACCATAAATCTACGTTAATATTTAATTATTATTAAGTTCATCAATTCATTTGAGGCGATTTATCGACATATGCAACAAAATATGCAAATATATATGTATATATATATATATATACAGATACTTCACTTCAGCGCAACAATAACAATGCAATCTTGACATACAGTTAGACAGAAAATAAAAAGAACCAAAATCTACAAAATCCCCAGGGTAAAATAGTTGAGCAACTCACTTAGAGGTGATATTCTGATTATAGTGCGTACTTATTTAATATGGAGAGCAGACCTGCTTGCAAAGGCTCGCTTTATGTTAATATATATATTTTTATATTTATCTTTATCTAGCTCCTAGTTGCTTGCTACCTAAAGCTGGCAGTATCAGCTAACTCACAAATAGCAGTTTTTAACCGTTGATCAGAGAAAGAGTTGGCCTTACTTCATCGGAAGGCTATCTGTGAACTTTGTGACAGAGCCTCTAAAATAGACTTTAGTTTCAGTTCCAAAGAAGTTAAGTTATTTGATAATCCCAGAAGATTAAGATTATGTTTAAATAGCAGCCGTTGGCATTTTGTGTTGAATGCCCAACAAAAGATGCGAATTCCAATAAGCTTAAAGACTTTACTTACTTTTAAGTATCGATAGATCAAAGGAAGGACATATCCTGTTTTTAATTTCAATTTGCGTTCCCTTGACTGAATTTCTCTTATCGTTCGATGCAGACTGTCAAAGACGGCGGGGAAAAAGCACTCCATATGTTTATGTCTATGTACACAAAAGCGACTTGAGTACTTTGGTTGTCCTGGCACCCACTCAGCCCAGCTCGGGTGATTAAAACACAAAATTGATTAAATATAACACAAGCTCTATTTGTTGATAAGCAAACAAATTAAACACTTAGGCAAACATATTTTGTATGGGTCGCGAGTCGTTCGATCGCAATGCGAATATGCTAATCAGTACGTGAATGTGACTGTGAATGTGACTGTGAATGTGGCTGTGAATTTGGCTGTGAATAAAAAACACTCAGTCGTGCGTTTTGCCTTTTTCTTCTTCCTCTTTTTTTTGACGCTGTTGTTGTTGTTGTTGTTGTTTTGTGTGCTCATCAAATTTGAATGAAATCATTTGAAGCCTGGCAAAAGTCAATACGCAAGGCTAAAGCCAACGGTACTTTTGTTGAATGTATGCGCATTCCGCATGCCTCATTTGGAATGTAAAGGGGCACGGGGCACGGAGCGAGGTGCGACATGCGAGGGGCGTGTCAGCGAAGAGCTTTGCCACTGCACAAGAGCAGTAGGCGCACAAAGCAAGTGACTGATTGACTGACTGACTGACTGATTGAGGCGCTGGCTGCCTGGCATAATTATTTACCATTTCACATCAATCATCAAGTGTGTGTACGTGCCAGTGCGTTTGCGTGTGCGTGTATGTGTGTGAGTGTGTTTGTGTGTGCGAGTGTAAAGTGTTGGCTAATTAGCAGAAATATTTAATTGAGGCAAATAAAATCTGACAGCGACGCCTGAAAGTATGCAGCCCAGCATTTGTCTACACAAGCTGCGGCGACTTCAACTGTGTCACGCAACATGTGTGTGTGCGTATTCCTTCCATACCCTCCATCCATTAAAGTGTGGGCACCATGAAGTTGTGCCGAAGCTTGTAACATACATCAGGGAGCCTTCCCCATAACATATATATACATATATATTCTGTCTGTCTGCCTATAAAATCTAATGAAACACCAAGCAATTATCGATAATCGATCATTTATATTACCTGACAAATATCGATAAGAATCGATTTTAAATATAGATATATTTTCTTATCGATTATGGACAATCACTTAATATTAAGCGACTGTATTAACGAAATATTATAAACAAATTTCATGTTTTCTATTTGTTAGTCAAAAAACTTAGAATAAACATATCAAATCCAATATAAAATATGACAAATAAAATATAAAAACTGAAATATAATTCATAAAAAATAAAAATATTTACATAATATCAAATACAAAATATTAATTAAAAAATAAACTCAACACGGCCGTAGCAATTGGCTCATAAAATTTGAAGTACCATAATACTTGCCACACGATGGTGAGGCAACATTTTCTATTTTCGTGCTACAAAGCTGTCATTTGCCTGCCTGTCTGGTTGTCTATCAGAGTATGCGACGTGCTGCGTTTTCTTTTTTGTGAGCCGCACATTTACGGGCAATTTGTGTGGCAAGCATATAATTGGCAACAGCATCACCATGCGGCAGTTGCTTAACTGCTCAATATGTCAGCGGGCTCCATGCCTCAATGCGTCATGTTGCAAGTGCCAACAGCCAGTCAGACGCTGCCTGTCAATTCCCATTCAAAAAGCTCAGCGTGCACAGTTGCTGCTGCACGCTGGGCGAGCCGGAGGGAGGGCAAAGTGCCCCGCACACTCAAGCACCCTCAACATACCTCTACACACTCCCCTATCCACCCCCCCCCCCCAGCGCCTCCTCTCCATCCACAGTGTTGCCCCTGCCCCTAGTCGCGTGTGCATCAAATTACTTCCGCTGGATTTGAATTTGTTGTTAAGGCTGCCGACACAAAATGGTAACGCGCTTCACAATCTGAGCTGCTTGAAATGCCACACACACACACACACACACACACACACGCACATACACACGCACACTCATACAATTACGTGAATGACAGGAAAAGCGCTCACAATGCGCATGAAAGCATAAAAAGTGGCAAAGAAAATGGAAATGGAAATGTATGCAATGCGAGGCGCAAAGAAATGGAAAAATTATAAAAATATATATATACAAGTACACACACACACACACACACACAACCATATATACATCTATATATATATATATATATACACTCGCAAAAATAACGAATAAGGTATTGTGCACAATTTAGCCGAGGAATTCTTAAATCACAGACCAAAATAAAGGAACGTTTGCTATTAAATCGCCAAAAATTGAAAAACTTTTTAGTTGAAGTTAAGTTACTTAAATCTTAATATAAATACTTTGGTTCTTAAGTTCATGCTGTTATTTGCTTAAAATAAAATATAATAATAATATATAAAATCTATAAATTCTTGGAATGAGTATTACGAACATGTTTCAAGCAGTTTTGAGATAGATTTTAGAATCAAAATTTATATGTATATGTATATATATAGCTCTTATCTTCACGTAACGAGAAGTGTTTCTAGATATCTAGAAAGAAATCGGAAAAATATGACTGCATTTAAAAAAATTATAAAAATAAAAAAACAACCACTGAAAGGTGTTTTTATGCAGATGTGTTGTAAAAATATGTTAATATTACGATTATTCAGATTCGAACTACACAGCTGACTGAACGGACACTGTGAATATTTTACTGAAGACGAAATCGATATAAATATATAAAATAAAAAAATAAAAACAGTTCACCTGATGACGGCAAAAAAATAATATTTAAAAAAGTTAAAGAGCAGCATTTCCTTTTGGCCACAATAAGCTGAAAAGTGCCATCGTTTCTGATATGCTTTTGGGCTTGTTGAAATAGCCACAACAAAGATATTTCATTATATATAAATATATATCTAGACTAAGGGATATAGGGAAATAGAGTCTCCCTTTTTTAAAACCAGCCAGCCATCCAGGTTTCTGAAAAAGCAGCTCCATCAGTTCAAATTGAAACATATTAGACAAAGTCTAGTTTTGAATAGCGATAGACTCGTTTGCCTTTGTATCTACTATTCTGGCGCTTAAGTATTGTACTGCTGGTCTCTAACTCCTAAGTGAATTATTATTATATATGGTTTAATTTAATACTAAAAAATTAAGTATAATTAAAATGTGCTTAATGATTTTCTTGGGCTTAGCTTTCTCTTTGTCTTTCTCTTTGTCTTTGTCTTTGCTAGCTAGTTCGGGCTGGCTGCCAGTTAGAGGCTTGGTTTGAACTTGCATTACGAACAAGGAACATTCTCAGAGTGTACTAACACACACACACGCACACACACACACACACACTAGCTGAATGCCAATTAAGCCTATGCTTGAACTTATGCGGCATGTGTGTGCATGCTGAGGACGCCAAGGACGACAGGGACGAGGGGAAGGCCAACGCCTGCCTGGCAATCAACAAAAGACGCGCAACCAAATAATAAATTTAAAAAAAAAAAAAAAAAACTAAGGAGACCAAGAAACAAGCAGATGGCATACAACATTTTTAAAAAGAAGGTGTGGTGGGAGTAGGGAGGCGGGGGGGGGGACAAGTGGGGACAAGGAGGGGATGGGGAATGGGTGGTGCTGCCTGAATGTGCGTTGGGCGTGACTGTAAAAAGACGCCCCGACGGCACACAAAGAGGAAAATTGTAATAAAAATAATTGACAACTATTTGACATGCCTCATGTCCGACAGAGACACGCAAAAGGCCATGCAACATACAACACATAGCGATTGAGAGAGACAGACAGAGTGAGAGAGCGAGAGAGAGAGAGAGAGAGACAAAGAGGGACAGAAAAAGAGAGGGAAAGGAAGAGGGAGCTGTGTGCCGCTGTAGAGTCCCCAGCGTGCATTTACCAACAATTTAATAGCCCCAGCTGTGTGTGCGTGTGTGCGTGTGTGTGTATAGACAAGTCTGCAATTTGACGCTTTTATGCCTTTCATTTTGGGTCCACATGATAACCGGTTAGCGAGCCCATGCCCCAAATATAAATGTGCATATATATATATATTGTATTGAATATATATATATATACATATATATATATGTGTTGCCGTTGCCACCTCCACCAACCCCCCTCAACTGGCCAAAAAATCAACGTGATTGATTGTAGAGAAGCGAAGAACACACACTCACACACACACACACTCACACACATACACACTCACACACATACACACACACTCACAAAACACAACAACAACAACAAAATATAGACTACTACATATAATCAATTTCCTGTTGCAACAACGCTCAATGCTCATAATTAAATGAAAATTCAACGAAAATTGTTGCCCAGCAAGAAATAAAATAAAAATAAAAAAAAAAAATGAAAAGGGGCAACAAAATTGAATTGATTGATTCCTTGCAACCCATTTGATTCACTTCGGCACAAAATAATAGTAATAAAAAAAAGGACTTCAAATTGAATTGCAAAATTTGAAGAAAGAAAGCAACACAAAATGAGACTTCAGCAACAAGAACAACAAAGAGACAAACCGAGTGAATAACTTCAACAATATATATATTGAATAGACATTAGTAAGATCATTTATTATCGTTCTACCCAAGTCAATCTTCATTCTTAGCCCATAGCTGTACAAATAGCTTCTGCCGGCTGATAATATGCCAAGGTATATTTTATATCAATTAAAAGGTTTTTTGTAAAATTAGTTTCTCAATTAATTAAGCTCAAATTACCTTTGGGGCCAAAAAAATAATTTTATTTTAGATCTATATAACCCGAGAGTATAAAAAGTCATATATTCCTCATCATAGTTCACATAGCCAGCAGTAAATTCATCTAGGCATATTAATATACATGTAAGCTCACAATACATACTTCGAGAATACAAATTTGGAACAAATATATTTTACAAAATAAATATTACTTCGAATAGCACGATGCAATTGCGATCAGGACGCATACTAAATGATGTGGAGACACGACCAAAACGCGGATTTCGAATGCGCTCTGCGATTCCAGCAGGCGATGCAGTACCCAATCCGCCCGTAGTCCCCAATCATCCCGTAGAACCAGAAGCTGAGATCTTCCACAACCAAAGCCATAGGTATGTCAAGATTTAACGGTTAACTTATCAGTCAGCGTGAGCTTAACAACATTCTATTTCCAGGCGGGCTTGGTTGGATATATTCTGGATCCGGCTGATAATAATATTGTTTATCACATTTACTGTGCTTATGACTTATGCATTATTTTCTTAATTTCTTATTGATTAAATTATTGCTCTGAATCTGACGCTGATGCCGAAGAACAGGCTAAAGTAAACCCGATACGAGTTTTCATGGAGAATTGCATATTTGGGCATGTTTGGTGCTCCAAACTGCTTAAGCTTTTAAGAATGGTATTACAACTACGCCTTGAAGTGTGTAACACCCATTTCTTTTGAGTGTGGGGTCTTGCATTAGGCATCGCATTCAATTAGTTGGATATGTAGAATAGGTGTATGTAACTTTCCATTTCTGGTAATTGCATAGCCATAATTAATTGCCTGAGTTGAGCTACACATAAGCTACTCAAAGCCAAACTGAATACTATTACTACATACATACTTGTAAGCCATACATATATATATATATATATATATATTTATATAACTACGAAATCAAAGTAGTATTCTTGAAGGGAATCCATAGACGAATAGATCCACAGTTCCGTTGCAAAATTTATATTGCTGAACTTTGAGACCATTGTAAATAATCTATCTATATCGATCTATCGATCTATATCTATATATATATATATGCTATACGGAATTGAAGAGACATTGATTCGAATACATACTTTGAAAAAGTGAATTTTCTAATAAAATTTTTAGATACCTATTAAGTTCGATAAGTTGAGCTGCCATCCTTGCTTGTACTTATCAGACTAGTTCTTGATTTCAATTCGAATCCCAACAAAAAGCAATTATTAAATGCCTCAGCGGATCTTGCTGATAACAAAGTTTCACAATAAATAAAAGAAAAAAATTGATTTATTCCTCTGAAACTTAAATGATATATTTGTCCGATTTTAATAGTTCTAAGATTTCACTACTGAGCTTAAATTAACAATTTTTGGTGAAAATTATAACTGTAGTTACATTTGGTGAACATTTAGATCGCCAGTTAAAAATTTAAACTTTTATTGCTATCGGAAATTGATTTTTATGGATATGCGCGCAGTTATCGATAAAATTAAATTAACTTGATCTGTGCATTTCATGCGACATATTAGATCTATAGTGCCCGAGAGTATAAATAGTCATATATTCCTCATCATAGTTCACATAGCCAGCAGTAAATTCATCTAGGCATATTAATATACATGTAAGCTCACAATACATACTACGAGAATACAAATTTGGAACAAATATATTTTACAAAATAAATATTACTTCGAATAACACGATGCAATTGCGATCAGGACGCATACTAAATGATGTGGAGACACGACCAAAACGCGGATTTCGAATGCGCTCTGCGATTCCAGCAGGCGATGCAGTACCCAATCCGCCCGTAGTCCCCAATCATCCCGTAGAACCAGAAGCTGAGATCTTCCACAACCAAAGCCATAGGTATGTCAAGATTTAACGGTTAACTTATCAGTCAGCGTGAGCTTAACAACATTCTATTTCCAGGCGGGCTTGGTTGGATATATTCTGGATCCGGCTGATAATAATATTGTTTATCACATTTACTGTGCTTATGACTTATGCATTATTTTCTTAATTTCTTATTGATTAAATTATTGCTCTGAATCTGACGCTGATGCCGAAGAACAGGCTAAAGTAAACCCGATACGAGTTTTCATGGAGAATTGCATATTTGGGCATGTTTGGTGCTCCAAACTGCTTAAGCTTCTAAGAATGGTATTACAACTACGCCTTAAAGTGTGTAACACCCATTTCTTTTGAGTGTGGGGTCTCTCTTTAGACATCGCATTCAGGTAGAATCGGTGTATATAGCTTTCAATTTCTGTTAGTTATAATTGCTCTACAAATAAACCACTCCAAACCAGCCGAAATTGTAATCGGTCACAGCTTGTTGCAAACGTGTAACCCAGATACAAATATACAGACATATGTTCAGTCAAACCAATATTTATTCTTACACTTTTCACTTAGAAGCGTTTTGTTCACATTGAAACTAACATTTTTCTTCGTCAAGGTTGCGTCGTGATTCCTTATGGGTTACGGAGTCTAAATATTAGATATTGAAGATTAGATCTGAAGCCATTTGAATTCCCACCAGATAATGAGCGAATGGATTCGTCATAAGTTGCAATCACCAGACTTAAATCCTATTTTCGCTTTTAAACAACTTAGATAATTAACATGTATTGTAACTGTAGTGGCAAAAATTCTGATATGCTCCAGATTTCATCCCACTAACGCCTACTCCTTGGCTTCTGTAACTGTCTCTTCCTTTTCCTCCTACTCTTCATCGGGCATTTTTACTGTCCTCTTCCACTGCATTTCTGCATGTGTCTAAAACTGACTCTTCATCTTTATCGGCTACCTGCGACTACCTTTGCCACGATTTCAGCCAATGCTGAATTGACATCAAAATATATATATACATATATAGATATATAGATATACTAAGCTTCTAATTTTGCCATATGTAATTAAGTATGTATGTTTTGTCATCGAAAAATTCTCGTGTTGATTAAAATGTATTTGAGCCAGGTGTGTAATCCGTAATCTGTATCAGGTGGAGAATTACAAACCCATTTGGGGCATACTCAGCATTGCCTGCAGACAGTTGGCAAGTCAAATGAAGTACAGCACGTATCAGCTAATAGGCACGTACAAACTCCAACGATGTCGGGAATGGGGATTGGGTATGAAGCTGGGAACGATGACAGCCCCAAATAAAGATGGCAATAAAGCAACGTGGCAAATGAGCAAATGCAGATACAACAACAAAGAGTAACAGGAATAGAAACAACATCAAGCAGCAGGAAACGGGACGAACGTGCAAATAACCCTCGCACTTGGACAAGGAGCCAGGAGCCACGCGGTGGCAAGCAGCCAAAAGGCAAGCAGCCTTGCCAAGAGGCAAGCAGCGCGCAACTCATCCACACGATATAATGGATTAGACATTATAGCCCGCCTGGATGATGTTGATGAGCATGATGCTCTCTCAAAATCGCTGTATAGCAAATACAACACAACAAGTGCTGTCCCACTACACTCAGAAAAAACATCGGGCACGAATCCTCGGCAGCGAGCTGTTAAATATATTCTTATATATCTAATAATATATCTATATACATATACATATGTACACATTCAAAGGTTCTAAAACGTTTTGCGCACTCAAATGTAAGCCTTTTGATTGCAATAATCATCAATATGAGTTGTTTACTTGGGCGTTTCTTATCTGATTCTGATGAAATTTACGCAGTTGATCAATAATATTTTGTATTTTAATCGAAAATCGATTATCGACTTATATTCAAAATTTGAAGTATCTGCTCTTCTAGTTTCAGACGCACAAGTTTATATCGACTCGCCTTTTGATACGAGTCAAGAATATACATATATACATATATATATATATACCTTATGGAATCGGTGTTATTGCCTTCGCTTTGTGCACAATTCGAGTGTTTCTTATTTAAGCCATTTTCAATTTCTCAAGTAAATAACTTTGGTAATGACAAACAATTGTTCCTTTTGATTGATTTGATGTGCGTATAGAAAGAAGTGAATTATAAATGAAAAATGAATGGATACCGCAAAGGGAAAAGTGTGAGCTTATAAAGATTTCTAATAGTTAACACGCAAAGCTTTTCAGTTTTTAATTTAACTTGTGCACAAATTGTTAATGAAGGTAGTTTTCCACTTGACGAAATAAAACGGTAAATGGCATGTTGCATGTGCCATTTGTGTGTAATTTAGCTTGTAGTTTCTGAAGCATTTCTGAAAAGGACGTAGCACCAAGTAATTCCTAATGTGTGTCTGTGTGTGTGTATGAGTGTGTATGGGTGGGTGTGTGTGTGTGTGTGTGTATAAAAGAAACCACCAACTGGGTCAAATTGCGCACAAAACTAACTCCACGATTGCATTACAAAATACTCTCGTCTTACTTAGTATACTTGTCTGTGGCTGTGTGTGTGTGTGTGTGTTGCAATGTGTGTAGCTGTGTGTTGCAATGTGTGTAGTGTGTAGCTGTGTGTGTATGTGTGTATAGCCTTGGCATCGCAGCTTGCTGGCACAGCCATCAAATGAAAATCAAATCAACTAAAAGTGTCAAAAAACTTGAAAGCAATTTATGAAAATGCACCCGACAAAAATCCAAGGAAATCGAGTGAATATCATGAAAATACTTCCAATGTACAATGTACGTGTGGCAAGTACAAGTACAAGTACAGTGATCACTCCATAAGTGCGATATGAATTCTAACTTGCAAATTATTCCACATTTCTTTCATTCAAATCGATGTCATGACTGAGTGTCAATCAATCAGTCAGTCAATCAGCTAGCACAAACATCATTCGATCTCCAAATGCGAGAAATTGTTGGAAAACTTTTGCTGTTGCACTCGGTAGCTAAAATCTTTGTGAAAATAGCAAATTGAAAAGACAGTCAATTGCTGGTTGTCTATATTTTAAACAGAATTGGAACCGCATTTTTACAGAGATGCTTCTCTTCTGCCTTTTACTAACTTTTGCACCACCCCAATATATCCTTATTACCGATTCGTAATGAGTTCAGGGCATATCAGGAAATAATCAAGACACCACTATCTAGCCGTATTCCGTAAAAAAGTTGAAAAAAGTACAGGAATATCTACTCGGAAAAAACAAACCCTAAAATTATAATTTTATTCATAAAAATTTGAGCAAAAACCGAAGTTGGATTTAAGCAAAGAAAAACGCTGGTCTTTTGCATAGAAATTTTCTCTCATTTTAGAAATATCCTTTCTATTTCAAAGCAATTTTTGTTCCGAGTGTATACACCGGCTGGTTGGAGAATAAATGTTCAATTGCATAATTCACTCAAATGATCTAAAGACAGAGGTTTCACAGAGCTTCAAGCAAAAATATGTTTTTGAAAAACTCACGAAAGCGACGAACACTGTACTGCATATAAGTACACATGTGCATACATGTGTGTGTGCGTGTGTGTGTGTTGACAAAACAACAATAAAGCGCGATGTTCTTCTGCACTTGATGTCCCCGCCACACACACACCCCAAATACTATAATACATATATGTAAATATGTATGTGTGCGGAGTGGTTGTGTGCCACAGCATAAACTGCTATAGAGTGGTGCATTTTGTGTGCGCTTTGGTAACCGTTGTGTCGCACATATAATTTCATTGGGGCAATAGGACAAACACACAAACACACACACACACATACACACGCACACACGCACACACAGGCCGACATGTGGGAGCATCAAAACTGCATTTGAGTTAACTCTCTCCCACACACACACTCTCACACTCTCTCTCTCTCACACACACACACAGAGAGAACGCTTTGAGGGCCTTTCACTTTCGCAGCTGCCGGCTGCTTTAATCAATATGAAAGAAGAAGAAATATAATAAGAAGAAAGAAAGAAATTGAGAAACAAGTAAGAAAAGTCGACTAGCTAAATGCCCTGTACACAGCTTATATATGCATATATTTTGTTGTTGCTCTCTGATATCGACTCGACTATAAATGATGATCAATATATATATATATACAATATATATGCATATATATATATATTGTTTTTACTTTCCAAGCTCCCTGCCAATTTCATGGTACAGGGTATAAGCGCAGAGCAAAATAGACAAAAATTTACTGTGTTGATGAGTTCAAAAAAAAAAAGAAAAAAAAACTTAAACAATTCTCTTTGCGTCTTAAGCTATGCGCCGCGCATATTATGTAATTGTAGGGCACACATATGTACACATATATATATATATATATATATGTGTGTGTGTGTGTGTCAGCAGCAAGAAGGCAGGCAAAGGCAAAAAGGACGACACACACACACACACATAAACAGAAACAGAAACAGAGCGCCAGAGAGACACTTTATTTCTTGGCATTTTCTTTTGCTTGGACTATGCAAACGTAGACACACACACACACACACACACACACACACGCGCACACACATACACACACAGGCTGAAAGCACACAAACATACTTATGCATGAGCATGTATTTTGCCTGCTGCTGCTGCTGCTGACGCTGCTATGTTTTTATTATTATAGCGCACACACACACACTAACACAAAGGCAGCGCTGAAGAGAGTTCCACAGCAGCCGCAATCACACACACACTCACACACAAGCACACAAAGAGCAAACATGTCGCCGCCTTTGTCCTACTCATCGCTGCTGCTCGCTGGCGTCTTCAGCTGCTGCTGCTGCTGCTGCTGCTGCTGCTGCTGCTGCTGCTGCTGCTGCTACGTTTTCATCGCCAGCGTCGACGCCTTTGCCGTCGCCTTCGTCGTCGTCGCCTGTTTTGCCATTTTTCTTTTACGCCTGTGTCTGCGCCTGTGTGCGTGTCTAATTTTTGCCGCTTGTGCTTTTGCCAGTGTTGGCAATTTAGCTTTTTCTCCGACAATCACTTGGTATTTATTTCAAATTGCATTTGTATATGATATATCTTTAATCTATACAGCATATATACACGTATTTCGTCTGTATGAGAGCGCATCGTGTGAAATGAAGAAGATGCTCGAATTTAAGCATATTCATATTGTGACTAGCCTCTATTTTTTCCGTTCGGTGTTCGTGATTTTTTGCACAATTCTCAATCAGACTTAAGACTAATTTGCCCGGTTGTTTATTATATTTTTACAATCAAAACTGACATAATACAAACAATAGCTTCCGCATAAACATTGCAAAGCTTTGCCTTTTTGCAGCTGGAAAGTGAACAGCACTGGCGGCGTTTATTGTTTATTTTGTCGTCATTTCGGATGTGACTGCGATTACCATTTTGGTTTTTTTTTGTGTCATACACACATCGATAAATGTACAAACATATATATAGATGTGTGTGTGTCATTGGCATTAATTAAGCAAATTTATGGAGTGGATTGGCCAAAGCAGCCAAAGCAGCCACGGCAGCAGCAGCCGCAGCTAAAAGAGATGGCCAGCCATTTGGCCACATTTTCAGCATTCAATTATCGATTATGACATTCATTCACAGCTCTCTCGGCTACGACGAACGACGAAAATAGCAGAGCGAATCTTTCTTTCTTTCTTTCGCTTTCGTCCCTTTTGGCCAACGTCCATGCCAGCAAACAAATAAACAAACGGGAATGGGGATGGGGGAAACGGTGCGGCGCGTCTAGCATTAACTGTGCCACCCCAGCACACGGGGCGTATGTGCAACATTTCTGTGGCTGGTGTCACTTGTCACTCAGCCAGCCAACAGCCAACCAGTCAATTGACTCTCTCCCTCTCTCTCTCTCTGTCCCTCCTCCTCTTCCTCTACCTATCCTTCTCTCTCTCTCTCTATCTGTGTGTGTGTGTGTGTGTGTGTGTGTGTGTTGGTGCTGCTTAAAATCATCGAGAATGGCGAGTGCTTTCTCAGTTTATTTATCTTTGATTATCGATTTGTATTGCCTATCGATCAGTTGCAACTTGCGATAAATATCGCTTATCGATCTGCGACGATCTGTGTTGATAATCGAAATTCTCTAATAATTCTTAATTTATTACTATATTTTTAATGTGGACCACAAACAGTAAAAAGTATTTAAAGAGGTAAAATTAAAGTAACGAATTAAATTAAATTAAATTAATGGGGAGAAATTCAATTGGAAATTTAATATTAAAAGAAAATAAATAAATAAAAAAGGAGGTAGTAAATAAATTGTGAACTGGAAACTCAATTCAGAAATTTCAGTTACTCGAGCCAATCGAATTAGTTCAAATAGCACTATAACGTAACCGAATATCGAAAAAAAAGAGTGAAACCAATTCATAATTTTACATTTTTAATTTAATAAAAATATTAATAATATTAGTATTGTTAAATGTATGTATGCAATCAGATAAAACATAAAAAGTGGTTGTAAATTTGAAAATATTTTTATCACTTTTAATGACGTTTTCTCATGAAGAACGTTATGTTCCATATATCGCCAAATATTTCTAGTAATTCTATTTCAGATCATACTCAAACCAATAATAATGAATATGATAAAAACGAAAGAAAGTGATACAAAAAGTGGCCAATCAGCTGTTTAAGAGTGATTTCAACATTATGCAAAAGCAGTGCCAGTTTTAAAGCCCAACACCGACTCACATCGATATGCTTTGCCTATCGATAACAGCTAAATATAATAATACCAATCAAATGGGCACTAAATACATATTTCTCTGTGTCTGACGAGATTTATTCGGCATCTTCGTCTTCTTCAAGAACAACAACAAATTGAAATTCAGTGATGCAACGCCAGAAATCAAAATGCGAAAAGCCAATCAAATACATGCCGATAATCGTATTCTGGTCAGCAACAAAAAAATAAATAAATAAATAAAATTCGAAAAAAAAAAGAACGAATAAAAGCAACGAAAAGTAGGGAAACACCGCTAGCTATCTATTGCCGCTCCCCCTTCTCAAATAGCGAACTTATGGCGTGCCCGCAAGGCTACCGCAGCACAAAAAAAATAACAAGGCGCAGACGAGAGGCGGCCACACTAACAACAACAACAACAACAATCAAAAGAAGACACAGAAGAAGAGGTGGAAGAAGAAGACGAAGCAGCAGCAGCGCAGCATTCACAGCTCCAAAGGCCTAGCCCGAGGGTGGCGCACACTAACACACACACACACGCACACATAGCCAAAAACGATTGAGTAATTTTTTTTGTTTGTGTGTGTGAAAGTTGTGCTGCTGCTGCTTCTTCTTCTTTGGCTGCTGCTGCTGCTTTGGCCACACACAACTTCATTAAAAGCGAGAATAGGTTTTGGGTTCCTTTTTTTTTTGTGACAATTTGTTGTTACTGCTTTGTGTTACATAAATATATATATATACACACATCCTCATATATAGAACCCAAAAAAAACCATAAAAAATGAAATTTAACTGTTAAAATGCGGTATTTGTTTTGTGTTGTTTTTGTTTGGCATTAGTTTTGCACAATTTGACAACTAATTGGTCACACTTACACACACACAGGCGAGCCTTGACTTGATTTGTATTCATATATATATGCATACATGTGTGTGCGTGTGTGTGTGTGTCTGTGTCACATACAAATTGGATTAACGGTACAAAATACAAAGGCAGCTTTAGAACGAGCAAGTTGACATATCAGCAAAACCCCTCAACACTCGCGCCCCCTTCTACCCTCCCCCCCCCTTTCCCCTCACCCCCCACCCTTAAACATAGCTAGCTAGAAGCTTTGCATAATTCGCGCAATTTCGCCTTTGTTTTGCACCTTTCACACAGACATACACACGCAAAATAAACAGTGTGTACATATATTCAAAAAGTATATAATATAATTTTAATTTGACTACGTTTTTTCTTCTGTATATATATATTTTTTTTGCTCACACATTTGACACGCACATTTTGCGGCAGTTCAACATCATCATCATCAGCAGCTTCCTTTGGCAGGGATCCTTGTGCGTTCGTTCGCTCTCTTTCTTGCTTTCTCTCTCTCTCTCTCTCTCAGTGTATTTGGCTCACTTGGTTTTTCAAAACAACAACAAACAACCAAAAAAAAAGAAATTAAGCAACACTTTCCACATGAACAATTAACAAAACACAGACACAGAAGCACTCACAATTCGATTGGAATTCAAACAAACGCAACTGTTCATTTCTGTTACATTTTCTTCTATTTTTATTTACCTATTTATTTACTTATTTTTATAACTATTTTTATTTATATTTTTTAATATTTTTTGTGAGTGAGTTGGGAATTGAGTTCAGCTCGAGTTTCGCTAGTTGTTTTTGTTTTGTTGCAAGCACACAAACAAAAAATAATAGTTGGACTTTTGTTTCTGCTACGATTCGCCGTCTTCTTCTTCTTCGGCTGCTGCGCTGCTGCTGCTGATTTCAACTTTTAAGAAACTACTACTCAAAAAAAAAAACAATTGGAGAGGCGCACGAGAAGCGCTCCACATGACCGCTCTACACGATTGACAGTTTGGCACTGAAGGAGCTTCGCGAGCTTATCACTCAGCGGCGACCAAAATTGAACGAAGCCTGCAGCCTCGTGTTGTAGCCGAAAGGAGACGAGAGCCAACCCAACTCAACGATGCTGACTATTACTGTGTGTCTGTACTGTATGTGTTTGTATGTGTGTGTGTGTGTGTGTCAGACGAAAGATGTGCGCGACTGTTACAAAAGTTGTAGCCAAACGGTCCAAGTAAAGCAGCAGGCACTTTAGACATGTTTCATGTTCATTGAAGAAAGTACAAGAAGTAGCCACCGACAACCCATTGGGAAATGGCGCGCATGTGTTGATAGCCAAAGTAACGGCAGAGAAACACAGAGAGAGAGATAGCGAGAGAGAGAGAGAGAGGGTAAGAAAGAGATAGCGAGAGAGAGAGAGGGAGACAGCGAGCGCATCGCTGCAATTCGAGATTTGTAGTGTGCTCAGATGCAATATTTAACGATTGCAGTTAGCTGAAAGCTTTCGACGGCTGGCGGCCTTGAGGTCTGATCGTTGCGGAAAGCTTTTAACTACATAAAAGATCATCTAATCTTTAAATAAATAAAAATGTATATATATACATTTAAAATAAATAAATATATGATTGCAGAAAAAACTTCTTTCTTTTTTTTAAGCATAACGCATTAAATACATAAATCAAAAATATTACTATTTAGTTTATATTTGAAAAAAATTGTAGCATACAAAAGTGCGAACTTTGCTCGTACACAATATATGAATAGAAATTTCTTTAAATTAAATAAAAATATATATTCTTGCTCTTAAATTTCAGGACTTCTGCAAGGATTAAATCTTAATTCAAAATTGCGATTGGAATTTCCAAACACTCACTTTCGCTAATTTACATTTTAAAACATTTATTATGGATATGCAATATTTTAGCAAATGGCATACATACATACATATTCATAATGTATACTTACACACAAACATACACCTGGCTATAAATCAAACAAAATCACCAAGTTTGCCGAACAAAAACTCTCGAGAAATTGCAAAAGACAACAGAAATTAAATATTATTTGCCAACTGCGGGCGCTGCGCATTTCCCACTGGGGACCAAAAAGCGGCAAAAGCAAGAAGAAGAACAACAACAACAGCAGCAGCCAAAAAAAAAAAAAATAGAAAAAAAGAAGCAGAGACAGCAGCCAGTGCCCCCAAAGGAAACGCCAAGTGCCATGTGCGCCGTTTTAATCTGAAGCTCAATCTGACTGCGAGTGTAATTGTATAGAGTGTGAGTTCGAGAATTGAGTGTATGTGTGCGTATGTGTGTTTGTGTTTGTGTGTGTGTGATTGTGTCCAGCATTGTGCGGCCTTGCGGCCATGCTGTCTGTCGGTCTCTCTCGCTCAAGCTCTCTCAGTTGTGTGTGAGCTTTAGAAAGCTGCGAGTGCGATGCTGAGCTGAGCAGAGCAAACAGCAGTAAGCAGCATTAAACAACACAAACACAAATAGAAACAGAAACAGAAACAGAGCAGAAGCAGAAGCAGAAAAAAACAACAAAGGGAGAATAGTTATCTTAGGCACACCGAATATTCGATACCCTTGCCGGCCTCGAAGTGTTGGCTTTTATACTTTTGAAACTCCTTTTGAATTATATGTCTGTGAACTGAATATTCCATATTTGCCGAGTTATATATTATCATTATATTTGAAACCATAACTTTTACATCGATTGTTGACATGTTACAATGACCATCATTATTATGCTGCTGCTGATCAAAAACATATATATACATATCCGTAGCTTATGGGTTCGGAGATGGCACCTTCAATGAGTTACAAACGTGATGACAAAATTATAATACCCCCTACAAGTCTAAAAAATACACGCACACAAACAGAACTAAAAATTAAAGAAGAAGAAACCGAAACTGAGACAGAAACGCCACAAAACGGTAAATGTGATGCGCGCATGTGTTTTATCTTCAATCTCAGTTAAAATCATCTGGCCGCTGACGAAATGAACGAAACGTTTCTTCTTTTCCCCGACCCCGCTCCCTCTCCCGCTCCCACCACCCCCATCCCCCCGTCTCGCCCCTTAATCCCTCTAGAGCACCTCCACTCAACTACTCTGCTACCTTGGCATTATGAAGGGCAATAGGTTGTGCGGTCGTGTGACGCCAGTGTTGCCCCAAAAGATTAAGAAATTTAACAAAAAAAAGCTACATTTGAATTGAATACTCGTTGTTACGTCGGAAAGGGTTACTTTTAACAAGTAGGCGTGATCTGGTGGAGAGAGCTCGACTAGGAGATACCCAAACCCCACATCTTTACCCATCAAATATCATATTTCTATCGGTAATCGATTTCCATCGATATTTTGCAGTACCCAATAAAATAACTAAACCTGATTTGCGTTTTTTTTTAACAATTTCACTCGAAATTCATGTACTAAACCAATAAATTACTGTAGGGATGGGTCAAAACTTTGCCAAAATTGATTATTATTTTCTGCATTTTATTTATTATTTCTTAAAATATGTGTTTTCAATTCTACTTTTTGGAAATTTATTTTTCAATCATAGAAAAAATTACAAAAAAAAAGGTCTTGTTAATGCAAAGAATATATTTTTATTTAGAAATTATTTGTAAAGTAAAACCATTTTCTAAATTTCTAAATTACGGGACGATTTTCTTAGGGTGTAACCTCTCCAACACATCACTTTCCAAGAAAATGGAAAAACTATTAAAAATATAAAGACTAAAAAAAAACATTTCTATTGCAAAGAATTTTTTTTTGTACATTTTTAGATACTTAAAAAAGCAATAGAAAAAGCTTTTCTGATATAAACAAGTTTTTCTTTCTTTTTGTATATTTTGAAATTATTTATAAATAAAATAAAATTTTTTTTAATTTTGGGTAAATTTTCTAAATATTTTCAGAGCAGAAAAAAGCGGATTTGGCATCACTGATTGACTTGCGCTCGGCGCTCGGCTGCGCCTCGGCAACACTTAAAGTCACTAAGTCGGGCACTGTGTGTGTTTGTGTGTGTGTGTGAGAGAGTGGGTGGGGAAGAGGAAGAGGGACAATGAGTAGGGTATTTGTGTGAGCTTTGTAACTGCTGGAAATTTGTACTTCCGCCCGAGGACGTTGGCCGAAGAAGATTTTAATTAAAATCAGCAGGAAATGTGACCCAAATAATACTTCCGTATAGTGTGAAAAATTGGACCGACTTGACGCCACGCCCGCTTTTGCTCATTTGCCCACTTGCTCAGTTGGTGCCTAATTGGAGGCGCAACGAGACGAGGCAGCAGCAGCAGCAAGAGGATCAGAATGTGGAAGAGAATGTGCCGGGGGAACGAACGAAGGGTTTTAGTATTGGTATTAATCAATGTACATCAATCAAACTTGATTAGAATTAAACTCTGCACTTGAATTGAGTTCATTTGAGTATTGCGAAGCACTTCAAATTGCGGTATCGAAATTGAAATTGCAACTGAATTGAAACTCAAAATCGGAATCGGAATCGAAATCAGAACATAAATTCAAAATTTCCTACTACCGTAAAAGAGTTTGGATATATGCCGAAATCGACGAAATAAACTCTCAAATAATTTGATGTCTTCGTTTTTAATTTGTTTTCGAATTTGAAACTGATCAAAAACTGAGTGCAGCTTTCATCTATCTTTACTCCTGTTTAAGGATAACATTCAGAAATTCCCAAAACACTCAAGTTTGTGCCTTTAACGGATTTTGAATTTCTTTATTCCTTTCTAAATTGTAAGAACTTTTTTGTCGCTTATCTAGAAATTTATATATATTTATTTATATGTGTAAATTGATATTTAGAAATTTCTGAAAAACTATCTAGACTCCAGTTGGCCATTGTTTTTCTGAGTGGACAGTGGCACTCTCATTCAGCTCAGTTGAGTTGAATTTGTCTTGGGTCAGGTCAGCTATTCTTGGCATTTGGGGCGGTATTCGAAGGGGGCGGGAACATTAAATCGATATGTTGTGTATTGAAGAGGGGGCCGGGTAGGGGAGGGGGGGAGTGGGTGATTTGATGGACGCACACTCGTTAAGTGATGGTTGATTTAAAGGCTCTGTTCGATTATCTGTCCGTCCGTCCGTCTGTCTGTCTGTCTGTCTGTCGTCCTTCTGCGGCGCAATGCAACCGCAAGTTGTTGTCAAGCAGCAATTAGCGACGCCAAGCAACCAAACTAACGGTTAAATGCCAAGCTGCCACTTTGCCACCTGCTTGCAATACGTCAGCTTCTCTTCTTCTTCTGCTGCTGCTGCTGCTGCTGCTGCTGTTGCTGCTTCTGCCTCTTGCCAAGCGTCAAATGTGTGCCAAAAAGGATTTTCCGCTGGCGAAAGAGCAGTCAGCAGAGCATGGAGAGCGGAGAGCGTGCAGCGGGGGGGGGGGGGGGGGGCAAGCCTCACTTGAGCATATTTGGTCAAGAATTATAACGCATACACTCAGCGTATAAATATTTAAGTTCAAATTAAGGTTTCCTCTTCAAAGTGGTCTAATGAAGCTTTGCAGAAATATACACAAGCAACGAGAGGCATCTCGGAATCGGAAACCATCAAGTACATATATATTTGTCTATACAACATGGTCCAACTGCAACAAAGGATAAGCGCCAAAGAGACCACTGTACCACCATTGTTCCATGGTACACTTTGTGCCCCTGTATTTAATCATTGTGCGTGGCTCTCTTTTAACTTATCGACTTACTTTGGTTCTTGTCTTAGCAGCATTTGATTCTAGCTTTATTTACGATTATGATATGGACTAACTCAACCTAAACCCCACGAAAACAGTCATCGTCCCCTTTACCAGACGACATAAGCTACAGAGGATGAGACAAATATGGCTCTCAGGGACCTTACTAGACACGAGTAGGGAGGTCAAGTACCTGGGAGTCACATTTGACAGCAGGCTTAACTTTGGCACCCATGTGCAAAACACGATATTAAAGTGCTCCAGGGCACTTTATACATGTCGCAGTATTGCCGGTAAATCATGGGGTACATCACCAAAGATTTTAAGATGGCTATACCTAATGGTAGTCAGACCCATGTTAACCTATGGGGTGGTAGCATGGGGTGACAGGGCGCGGCTGATCACCATGAAGAAACAACTACAAAAGTTGCAAAGAATGGCCTGCGTGTGTATGACAGGAGCTATGCGCACCTGCCCAAGAATGGCCCTTGAAGCCTTATTGGAGCTTACACCACTCCACCATATCATAAGGCTCAAGCAGAAAGCCACGCTTCTAAGGATATCTGCAGAAGGAGTTGGGGGCAACCATATCCTAAGCCATAAAGATGCCCAACTCCTTTCAAACGAACTGCTCCTGCTGCTGCAACCTAGGGACGAAATGATAGCCGAATACATATTCGAGCGAAATTTCACAGTTCGTATGAGTAGCAAAAGGGAATGGACAACTCTGGACGAAGTCCATCCCATGAAACCGCACACCATAAAATGGTACACCGATGGATCACTCACGAATCAAGGCACGGGTCTCGGAGTGGTGGGTCCTCGGGTATTCTACCATGAATCCCTGGGAACGCACACCAGCATATTCCAGGCTGAGGTGTGTGCGATAGGTAGATGTGCGGACTTCAACATAGAACGTAACTATCGGAATACGGATATATCCATCCTATCCGATAGTCAAGCAGCATTGAACGCTATAATGGGGACTAAGATAACATCGAAGGTAGTCCATGAAGTTCGTTCAAAGCTAGACCTACTCGGGACTCACAACAGGCTCACCCTGCGATGGGTCCCGGGCCACATGGACATAGCGGGAAACGAGGCAGCTGACGAGCAAGCTAGAATGGGGGCAGGAAGGCCCCTAACAGGACCAGAACCGTACTGTGGCATAGGGAGACACACCATACGGCTGGAACTTAGAAACGAGGAGAGACAGAGACGGCAGCAGAGCTGGTCAGAGGCAGCAGGACTCCGACAAGCCAGATGTCTCCTAGGTGGTTATAATCTTGTACGTTTTAAACAGATTATAACCATGGGAAAGAACAGCCTTAGGATACTTACCGGTCTATTGACAGGACACTGTAGACTAAGAAGTCACCTAACTAAATTAGGTATATATAGCAGCGATCTCTGCAGGTTTTGTGAGAGAGAGGAGGAATCCTCGATGCACATCCTAGCAGAATGTGTCGCCCTGACTAGAAGAAGATGCAGCATCCTAGGGATGCATGTTTTGAATTGCAAAGACATTGAAGACCTCAACCCAACAAAGATCCTTACGTTCGTACGGGAGTTGGGGCTGATGGAAGAGCTATAGGCTCAGAAGGGGGCACAATAGATCAAATAGGTCGCGGTGCAACTTTCCCCCTCAATAATAATAATAAAATGATATGGACTAAAATATATTTTGAAAGAACAATTTTCACACTTTATATTTCACTTTTCATGGTCCTGGTTGATCCAGGATAGAAAATACAATCTGTATAGAAAGAATTTGGGCTATTTGCCCCTAACTTAACTGGAAATCCAATATTAACTTGCCAACTAAGACATCCATCTTCCTTCTCTTTCTGATCGCAGAACGATGCGTGGCTTAAGCTTCGTACACTGATTCTTCCGAATTAAGCAGTCAAGTTAGTTTTGCAGTCCCGACCAGGACGAAGGAGCAAGCTGCCAGTAAGAATCAGAATCAGAATCAGAATACGAATCCTAAAATCAAGACAGAGTTAGGACAATAGCTGCAAGGACTCTAGCAATATGCATATTGGAGTTATATTCTTGAACGCTTGCACTGGTGCAGTATGAACAGCATTTTTCGCTGAGTGCAGGAACGGGACAGTCCCTCAACCAACAAACAACCCTCATAGCCCCCTTTTTGCGCAAGATTTGCCCGCATAAATTGCTGACGCTGATGCTGATGCTGACGCTGATGCTGATGCTGATGCTGATGCTGTCTCCGCTGCTCCACTGCACAGTCGTGACAAGTGCAGGCATTTAGAGGATTCCTCTAAAAATAAACATAGGCAAAGCATGTTTCTGGCGTCATTTCAAGCAATGACGTCCAGCTCTTTTTATTAACAGCGGGATACAGAGGGTATTCTATGATTATGGGTATCTATCTAAGAAACGAAATGAGCTTTCTTCAATCTTGAAAAGTTGTATATACAACAAACGAATTTACCAATTACAATATATAATATAATATAAGTTCAGACAGTGTCTAGCAAAATTTTTAACTTCCTGCCATAAACTAATTATACATTATTTTTCAAAAATTCCAAAGACCGATGTCAAGTACATATGTTAACCACCTAAATGATTATATGACCCCCATATACTGGGGTTTCCCCACCTGCTAGATCGGGTTATGTAAAAAAGTACCTTAATTTATGGTCACCACTTATTTCAGACAGTGGCATTATGGACACCTGGGTGCCATAAAACCCGGATTTTTAACGTCAGGTTGATTATTTTCGGTATAAATAGACCAATCCTTCGTAGTCAGTATAGTAATATCCTGCATCTCGGGTGCAACCATCCAAAAAGGGCTATTGGCAAACGGACTACCATTGAACAACGAAATCTTATCCTGGAACATTTCAAGATCGGATATTCACATCGCCAAATAGCTGAAATGGTCAATTTAAACAGGTCAACTGTATACAGCATCATTCGTCGCTTCGTCGGCGAAAATCGGATAGAGGACAAGGGCAGAATGGCACCAAACAAGATTTTCACCGAACAGGAGGAGCGGAGGATCATCAGGAAAATAAGGGAAAATCCTAAGCTATCGGCTCCAAAACTGACTCAACAGATGGAGGATGAAATGGGGAAAAAGTGCAGTGTAGAAACTGTGCGCCGGGTTCTGCGCAACCATGACTTTAATGCCCGAGTACCACGGAAGAAGCCCTTTATAAGCACAAACAATAAAGGGATTAGGATGACGTTCGCGAAAACCACTTGGACAAGGATGTGGAGTTCTGGAACACAGTCATATTTGAAGATGAGTCCAAATTCAAAATTTTTGGCTCGGACGGACGGAATTATATGTGGCGACAGTCCAATACTGAATCCCAAAAACCTAAAGTCAACAGTCAAGCACGGCGGAGGAAGTGTCATGGTATGGGCATCTATCTCGGCAGCCGGATGCGGAAATTTGGTGTGTATTGAAACAACAACGGACAGGAATGTGTACCTTAGTATATTAAAGGAAAATGTACTCCAAAGTGCCGAGAAGCTAGGAATCCGGCGTACTTTCCGATTCTACCAGGACAACGACCAGGACAACAACCAAGCATAAGTCCGGATTAGTACAGTCCTGGCTTATCTGGAACTGCCCCCACATGATAATTCCACCCGCCCAGTCTCCACATGTAAATGTTATTTACAATTTGTGGACTCTGCTGGAAAATAACATCAGGAATCACAGATCCGATCTCAAAAATGCTCTGCTGGATGAGTGGAGCAACATCAGTCCAGAAACTACCCGGAAGCTGGTATCTTCCATGAATAATAGGTTAAGGGAAGTTATTAAGGCTAAAGGATATCATACTAAGTATTAACATCCTTATTTAAGTTTTTATACGCCTTTTCTAAGACTGTCTTAAATAAGCTTTGACATGTATTTTGGATATGTTTTCAGTTTTTGACTAATTTTAATTAATTAATTAATATTTTAATAAAAACTAAAGTTTATTTTTCAAATGTGATATACCATGAAACAAATTGGCATTTAAACATTTTGCATTTGTTTCTTTGTTTATACTTTATAGCACTTTAAAATTTTTGGTAGACACTGTCTGAACTGAGCTGTGAGACACTGTATATAAATGCAACTTAAATCCGGACCAACATTTAGGTGTCGGCTGGCTAACTTGCCGTTAAAAGGGTATGAAATCTTCGGATACAACGCAGTTCATTCCTGTTTGAGCCATATTCACCAAATTGAAGCGTATCTGCCTACTGCTACTGGTAACAACGTTACTGCCTTCAGTTAGTATATATATACATATATATAGATGCAATGATTTTTGAATTGTCGCCTCCCCCACGAGAATGTCCTTGGGCGTAACAGAGTATTCGAAGCAGTCGGTTACGCTCTGTTTGAATGTAAACCAAAATGTATTCTTTCCACCAAATGCCAAAAATTTGAACAAAATTACGTCTATAAATATTATTTTTTATTTGAATTTGTTGTAATGCGTTTTTTGTTTTTTGTTTTTTGTTTTTTTTCTCTTTCTTTTTCGATTTGTTTTCCAGGCAGAAGCAAATAATCAATGGGCACAACAAAAAGGTAGCTTTAAAAAAAACACACACACCATTTACTCGTTAATATTTATATGCTGTATTCATATATATATGCATATATATATATATATATGTATATATACTATGTATGGTGTATATCTGCATATATACATATATATATATACATGTTTAACAATTACAATTACAATTAGAAAATACACGACAGGAAGAGGAGGAGTTGGGGAAACAACAGCAATAATTATAATAATTATAATTATTATAATTATAATAATCATAATAATAATAAGAATAACTCATAGTTGCGAGAGGAGATACAATGCGCAATTTTTCAGCTAGATAAAGATCAAAAACTTGTTTTGTATAATTTATGCCTTTTGTTTAAACTTTAAATACATTTAGGTGTAGAGATGGTATGTATGTATGTATGTATGTATGTATATATGTATGTGGTACGCTAGGTATGTATGATGTATGATGCACATATGTGTGTATATATATATATATATAGATATAGATATATATACCGGACTTAAACAACTAGAAAACATAATTATTATCAGCAGAATTTTTTTTTTCATAATTCTTATCGCATCATCATCATTATCGTTATCGTTATACATACACATAGCGCTCGAGCAGTTATCGAAATGGTTATCGATTTTGGCTGTGCAAGCATTTTGATGTTGTTGATGTTGTTGTTGTTTTATAACTTAGTAATTTCTTTAGGACACTTTTTATTGGTGTTAAATCTTGAAGCATTTCCATCTCAATGCGTACTACTAAAGTAAGTACCTATTATATTTATATATTAGATATAGTAGATATATAAATATATGTATATATAAATCTGGCTTTGTTGTTGTTCTTCTTGTTGTTGTTGTTGCTGTGTAAGTGTTTAGTGCTTTCTTTTTTTAGGCCAGAATGTCTACGAAGGCAACGCGCGCCATTTGAAGATTTGGTTAATTCTTCTTCCTCTTAACCAGATACATTTATAAATCGTCTATTGGTATATATATATATATATATAATGTGTGTGTGAGTGTTTAGATTATTACAGTGGCTAAATTGTAATAAGCACGACGGCATTTTAGGAATTGTGTGTTTTATGCACAAAGCAATTAGTTATTAGTTATGCTTTCAAGCCTTTTTCTATATATATATATATATATATAAGTTAAGATTATTATCGATTTATCGCTTGACTGTGTGTGTGTGTGCCTGTGTGTGCTGTGTGGATTCACTGTGCTCTTGCTTGCGTTTGGTTCATTGATTGATTGATTGATTGTTTGTTTGAATGTGTGTATGATTGATCGCAGCTCCCCGCAGATCCCCGTTTAGTATCTGCTATTGTTGAACTGCGAATTAACCGCCGAGCTAACAGCCGATGTGGCCGCCTCCTGGACATGCTGATTACGCAAAAACTCCGTGGTGAACTCCGCCTTGGCCTTATCCATGCTGGCCCCAGTGCTGCGATAGATGCTATGGATCTTCATTATCATCAGCACATTGGCGCCGGCGGTGGTCGCAAAACAGAACGCAACGATCAACAGCAACAGGCCAACAACGATGCCGGCGGCGGTGTTATCAAACTGAATGATCGCCGTTATAAAGCCACAATAGCCCAATTGCTTGAATCCGATGGCCTGCACAATCGTGTACACCGTTTGGAAGAAGTACACGAAGAAGAAGACCATAAAATTGAAACTCGAATCGTTGCGGAATGCCTTATAAGCGGGCCGGAACCTAAACACATCAAGCAGACAAAGACAGAGACAGTGAATGAGTAAGAGAGAGAGACCGAGAGAGAGAGAGAGAGAGAGAGAGACAGAGAGAGCGAGAGAGATAGTTGTTACTCACCAACAGACGTAGGAGGCGGGCGTGAAGAGGACCATGTAGAAAATGGCTAGAAAAAAATTGGCCACGTTGCCCTCGTGAAACAGCAAAATCAAACACCCAATTATATTGGCGGCCAGCGTCAGAGTGTAAACTGCAATCACAAAGGATAAGGATCAAGATTAGCATACGAAATTAGTCAGAGCAACAAAACAGGATGTCAATTCAAATTCTACAGCTTTGACAGAGCAATGGCAATCGAAAAAACTGCAACCAATGCTCTGCCGTGGTCCGTCAGAAGCAAGAGCAGAAAGTTGTCCAAAGTGCTCTGTCAGCAGTTGTAGCAATGAGCGGAGCCAGAGCAGAGTGTGCAGCTAACTGCTAACTGCTAAAGCAATCCCATGTTTTGCTCTGCGTAGCTGCTTTGCTACTGCTACTCTTATTGCTCTTGCTATTGCTACTGCTACTGCTACTATTATTGCTATTGCTATTGCTACTGCTATTGCTATTGCTATTGCTATTGCTACTACTATTGCTACTACCATTGCTACTACTATTGCTACTGCTATTGCTTTTCCTACCACTACTGCTACTGTTATTGCTCTTGCTATTGCTATTGCTATTCCTACTACTATTGCTACTGCTATTTCTATTGCTATTGCAATTGCTACTACTATTGTTACTGCTACTGTTACTGCTATTTCTACTGCTACTATTACTGCTACTGCTACTGCTATAGCTATTGCTATTGCTACTACTATTCCTACTGCTATTGCTACTACCATTGCTACTGTTATTGCTCTTGCTATTGCTATTGCTATTGCTATTCCTACTACTATTGCTACTACTATTGCTATTCCTACTACTATTGCTACTACTATTGCTATTGCTATTGCAATTGCTACTACTATTGTTACTGCTATTGCTACTGCTATTGCTATTGCAGCGTAGAGCAAAAAAGCATTCATTGATTTTACTCTTCTGCTATTTGCTCTGCTCAAACTGGTAGCTGCAGCAATAGCAATACAATATTTCTATATCGCTCTTGCTGTGACAGAATATTTAATTCCAAGAAGAAACACTAAACTTTTCCATATATAAACTATAAAATATGAGTAAGCTTTTATCAAATATCAATTGTAAATTCACATTTCGATTGCTTGGCTAAGCTAAAGTTAAATCGTATGAGGTCTGCTCTATCTACCACACACACACACGCACACACACCCACACACACACCCACACACACACCCACACACACACACACACCCACACACACATACTCGGGTCATTATGACTAATACCATTTGTGTTGTTTGCTTATCAGGCTTTTGGGGCGTCTCAATATAACCATAATCATAATAATAATAATGTGTTTATATCGACACACACACACACACCGACACACACACCGACACACACACACACTCGCCAGGCAGGCGATAATACAGAATGGAAACGAATAGAAGAGAAAGAGGGCTGCTTACACATCCAGATGTAGTACAAGTGCTTGACAAGCTTTTGAAACTCGGGCGGAATCTCGACCTCGAAGTCCTGATAGAAGCACGACTTCACACAGAAGTTATCCGGCAGCGGCGGCCAGTTATTCAACTGGGGCACATTGCCACCCTGCAGCTGCTGTTCGCGTCTGTCCAGTTCGGCGGCCTTGCGATCCAACTCCTCCTGGCGGCGCTGTAATGTGACACAAAACCAAACAAAACAGAAAACAAAACAGAAAAAAGACAATGATAAATCAATCACTCGACAATGACAAAGTTGATAATATGTATTTGCATCTATGGGAGTATCTATTTAGTAACTGCAACTGCAGCCGCAACAGTGCAACCACAACAATGCAACAGCAAGCTGCAATAGTCGAACAATAGCTACTCTAACTTCTCCGCTGCTGGCTCATCTTGAAATACAACTCAATTGTGATATGGTCTATGAATAAGTAATTAACGTTGAATCAATGAGTAATTATCATTAAATCAGTGGGTAATTATCATTAGCCTATCAGTTGAATGGAGTTAACTTCCAAAAAGAAATCTCTGATTGGATAAATTAAGCCACAGTTGACCGATCTGATCAAGCATGTGTGTATATAAAACATATTGGCTCAAATAATCGATATGCACTTCGAAGCGAATCGAATTGGATTTTGAATGTTGATTGTTTGTTAACTGGAGCAAGCAGCTGCAATTTGAGTTCGATACCATTCTTATATATATATATATATGTAAATATATATATATATGGCATGTATGGAGTCAATCGCCTATTGGCTAAAACAGAACAGGCATTCAACGTAATCAAATTAGTATATCAAGGCAAGTGGGAAGGGAAAAGGAGGGCTATCATTTTGACTAGTCCTTCTTTTGTTTGCGGTTTCGTTGTTGTTGATGGTCGATGGTTGATTGTTGTTTGTCGTTACCTGAAGCTCCTCCGAGGTGATTTGTATGCTAGTGCTGGGCCCCTCAGCGAATAGGGCGCCCCTCTGTGGCTGTGGTGTGGCAACGTTCTGTGATAGGGGCTGGACGACGGCAGCGGTGTTCGTTGAGTTGATTTGCAGTTGGGGCTTTGACTGCTCCTCGAACGGATTGTAGTCCTCCAGCGAGACATTTGTCGACATTCGTGTCGCCTGCTGTATGGCGGGATCCTGAACACCAAGCGACAAACGACAAAGCGAAAAACAATACAGAAAAAAATAAAGGGAAAATGTTGTAAAGCACACGTTAATCAAATCGTAGGCGGCACACATACACACACACATGCACACACACACAGACAGACACACGCACACATATGTGCATACGTGATGTCGTCGTTGCACCTACGCACACACACACACTCACACAAATATATATATACGACTGGTAGTGTGTGTGTGTGTGTGTGTGGGGTTTTCATCAGCAGCAGCAGCAGCAGCAGAAATTTTTTGTTGTCAGCCTTACCGCAAATGGATTATCCAGATTGGGCTCGCCAAATGGATTTTCATCGAAACCGTTGCTGGACATTTTATATTATTGTTGTTGTTGTTGTTGTTGTCGCTGTTGTTGTTGTTGCTGTTGCTGCTGTTGTTGTTGCGCTCTTGTGCAAAAAAATTTGCACTTCTTTTATCTGCTTGTGGCTCTTTTTTTCTCGCTTTTGCTTTTGAGTGACGATTTTTTTTGGATTTAATGTGACCAGTTGCGCGACTTGAGGTGTGACCGCATGCGCCAACTGTTGAAATGTAAATGCAGTATTCTTTTTCAAAATAAAATACCAAATGTTAAATGTATATCGATGTGGTATCGATACGCATGTGCAGAGTAGTATTGCGAACGCACTCGGCTCAAATTTGTTATCGATATCGGCGCAGTGGAAAATCGAAATTCAAATACATATTTGTATAACGTAAGAAACTTTTATTAATTTAAAAATACAGCTTAACACATGCACACGCACTTTTCGTTTTAAATATACATATATATAAATATGTATACATATATATATACTTGGAAGACAAAATGACGCTTAGTGCGCATTTGTAAAGTTATACGCATTACGTATTCATATACAAAAAATTATACTTAGATAGATACATACATTATTATTATTATGATAAGGTTCATTAAAATTATGATA
Source organism: Drosophila melanocephala (assembly GCA_037043625.1). Taxonomy (NCBI): domain Eukaryota; kingdom Metazoa; phylum Arthropoda; class Insecta; order Diptera; family Drosophilidae; genus Drosophila; species Drosophila melanocephala. The sequence continues at coordinate 2,746,791 of JBAMBD010000523.1, read as the reverse complement.
TTATAAACTACATGTGTACGTTACATGCTACAATAAATTATATCTTTATTGTTCTGTCTGCTGTAAGTACGTACATATATATTTATTTGTGTAAACATTTTTCGTTTTTTTTGTATTTGTTTTTCTCTTAATTTTTGCAGCATTTGCGCACCAAATAATTCTTAGACGCATTTTGACTCAAGACCCACAATTTCTATACAACAAAATATGTATGTGTATAGGATGCTACAAGCTAAATTATTGTAAAAAAAAATTGATATATATATATATATAAATATACATATGTATATATATATATATGTCTGTTTTTGTATGTATATTATATTATGTGTGTATGCATGTATGTTTTCATGTTTAGCAAAATAGCAGACAACTTTTCGCCATTTACAGTTAAGGTTTAGACAGGTTGAGAAACTGGGAGACTTTCGGCCCAACCCGATATTTTTCGAAAATAGCTCTTTACACATTTTGTGACCTCATCAAACGATTTCAAAATGCTATTTGTTCATTATTTGTTCTTCGCCTTCTTTGCTCGTTCATTCGTTGCTGATGTTGTTGTTGTTGTTGTTGCTGTTGTTGCATATTCGTTGTTATTAATAATTATAGGGTCCGTATTGCGAGCCATGATAGTAGGGACCCGGATAGATCTGCGGCTGTGCGTAGTTGGCATAGGGCGGATACGGTGGCTGCTTCTGCGAGTACACTGCAAATCGATGAAGAAATAAGAGTATTAGTGCATGCATTAAATGCAACTGGCTAACAATTCAATTCATTCATACCGGGCATCAGATATTGCAGATTGAGTTGCTCCTCCTTTTCGCGCTCGTTGCGCAGACAGACGGCGGCGCCGGACAATAGAATGGCAGCCAGGAGGCAGGTGCCGATGCCTGTCCATGCCACAATATACGACCAATCATACACAATCTTTGTATTATCGCGCAGCACCTGTGTGTGTGAGAGAGAGAGAGAGAGAGAGAGGGGGGGAGATTAGTTAGAAATGTTAATGAAGAGTTTAAGCTAGTTTTGGAGTCACTCTCATTTGGAGTCACGCACCGTATTCCACTGCTGGAAGTAATCCTCGCCGACAACTTTCTCCTTCTCGAAGAACTCAACGGTATGCCAGAGTCCCATGGCGCCGGCGGCAAGCAGACAGGTCACTAGCAGCAGTATCGATGTGGCAGTTATGGCGCCCGACGATCGCTTCCAGCAGCCAGATAGACCCGTCCAGAACGCACAGAAGATTGTCACAAAACTGATGATGAAGAGCGCAATGCAGGAGCGTGCCAAATGCAGACGCGATGTGGCATCCTCATTCGATATCTTGTCATCATCCACCTGGGGGAAGTAGTCAATGTTCGAGCAGTGTGTCTCAATCGGCGACAAGTACGTCGGCACTAGAAATTAAAGCAGCAAATGAGCATAGTTCATAGTTTGGGCAGAGGCGGGAGGAGACCTACCTGCTGTTACCGGCGGTCGCTCCTTGGGATAGCATATCCTGAACAGTCCACGGGTTCTCGTATAATAGTAATACTTGGCATTCAAATTATGTAGCAGCGACTCCGCATCCGAGTGCTTGGCGGCAAATGCCTACAATGATGGAGAATACAGCGATTAGCATATGCTATATATATATATATATATATATATATTATATGTGTGTATAAGGATAGAAATTGGGAGGGGGCCAGAAGCTCATTTAAAAACAAAAAATCATTGAGAAACCAATACTTTAAAATACGTTTAAAAATTAACTCACAATTAATATGAAATAACAAATGCTATAAAGGATCAATGCTCGTTTCACAATTAAATCAGAAGTTCATTTAAATAATATAATATAATCAAGTTGACAATAAAACAAAATCTATGAAAAATCAATACTTGTTTAAGATTCAAGTTTAAAATATGGTTTTATGCATATTTTCACTCGATGAAGTGTACCAAACAAATATAATTCAGTAATACATATTTCTGAAATTTCCCTTGTATCTTTGAATAACCTTTCATCTAATATAAATCTAGCATTTTATAATAGCCAAACACATAAAAAAAGCAGTCTAACTGGCACTTTTGGGAACGTTGTTGGTCTTACTCTACTCTAGGATCGAACTCGATTAACACTTAAAACATGAAAAACATTAAACATTTCTGTTTAAGTTTAATTCAAAATATGTGTTTTTTTTAATTATACTTTGAGCAAACTATTTTGATATTAATGAAACCATCAGCAGCAATTATTCAGTTTAGTTTTTGTTGATTTTTAGGTGCATTTTGTTTGTTGCTTTACGCAACGTTTTTATTGACAATGGCCGACCTTCAATTGTAAGACTCGAAATTGCTCAATCCGCAATGTATCTCTGAAGCTCTCATGTAATGACGTATGCCAACTGCCAACTGCCAACTGCGAACTGCAAACTGCGAACGAGGGAACGTGTTCAACGGCAACACTTAATCTGATAAGTACACACTATATATATACATATATCTATACATATATCTTGAATGTATACAACACAAACGGACAGACGGACAGACGGACAGCCGGACAGACAGACAGACACCTACGATAATGGCATATGACGCCCATTGTCAGATCTATATTTATGTGCATCCGCGTCTCATTGAGATTCAGATACAAATACAACAATAGTAAAACGAAAGATGACCGGATGATGATCGAGAAGCAACAAACAACAACAACTCGAATAATTGTTATTGAGCTACACTCAGACAAAAGATCGTCTTAAAATGTTAAAAAGCAAAACAAAGCATTTGTTCCAATCAGAACGGCGTCTTTTCTATCATTTTCTATTTGATATTTTTCAAATGTTTTGCAAAGTTTCTCAAACGAACCTTTCTTTCAGCAAGAAGTTATTCAATTTTGTTACTTATCAAGAATATATATATCCTCTATGGGGCCCAGAGTTGCGTCCTTCTGCCTGTTACCTGGTTTCTCTAAGTGTAGTTGAAATCATAGGCCGAATCATATTTGTTAAAAGACGCCCACATGCGAAACTTGTTCTCAGTATTGGTTTTTGCTTGTTGTTGCTCGAGCCATTATACACATATTGATAGATAGATATATATATAGATATATATATACATATATAATCCATAATCTGTCGAGAAGGTTACACTTTGGCTTAATTCAATCAATTGTTATTAACTTTGTCAAGCACTATGGGATTTTGAAACAATTTGTATGCTACAAAAATAAGAACAACTCTATAAAGACACATCAATTGATGCTGATCAAGACTATATATATATAAGCAATGTGATGTTTCGAACGGGATTAGAAATGAATGAACAACAATCAACCTTCGACTTGGACGCTTTTCACGCCGCTCTTTGCTCCTCTATTCGACTTGCCCACTTGGGCGTAACTGAACAATTGGCTCGGCTAGTTATACCCTGTACCCGTTAGAAATGTCCAAGTTAATGTCTGTCCTGTATGATAACTCAGAGACTAAAAGAGACATGTTTATCGATAACTGCATGCGATGCGTGAATATCGATACAAATCGATATACTCTATTGCCTTTAGCAGCTGGCTACAAGGGTATCTTCGCATCGAGCTCTCTCGAGTCGAGCATTCTAACTTGTTATAGTTACAGCCATGGCTGTGACCAATTGATGCTCTCATTTATAACAGGAGCTCTCTGCGGCCTGGTGCACACGACTGATTTCTCGAGCCGCTTTATAGCTGAATGGTTTCTCAAGCCAACGGACAACATACAACGGACAACACACAACGGACAACACACAACGAACAACAAACAACAAACAAAGAAAACACCGCTCCACCTTAGCAAAAGCAACAAAGTTGGAGCCCTTAATTACCCCCGAAACAGCCAAGACACTTTCATAAGAAAGTTACAAAATTAATCCGTTAGGCGGAGAAAGAGACAGGTAGACAGAGAGAGAGAGAGAGAGAGAGTTGAGCTGGGTGGGGTTGTGGCTGGTGCTGGGGCTGGGGCAGTGTGTAATGCGCTAATACATTAAACCTGACCAAAGAAAGAAAAGAAAAGCCAAATAACGAGGAGGTCCGAGCGCAAGCCAAGCGAAAACCAACCTATTTCATAAGCGATATCACTGGGGGCGGACTGATGGAGGGGAAGGTGGGGTAGAGAAAGGTAGATAGAGAGAGAGAGAGAGCGAGAGAGAGAGAGAGATGGGGGGTAGGGGCCAATAACTTCCCACTTCCCAGTTTACATTTGTTGATGCCCTAACCAAAAGCAAAGAGTTTTGTGGTATTGCGCAAGAAATGAAAATAAAAACAACAACAACAACAACACACACACACATGCACACACACACACACACACACACATACATTTCTCACACACATCCCGAAATTTACATAATAAGTCCAGTTCTGCAATTTCAATATGCGCCAAAAGAGAGATACCCCGCTAACCCCGCTAACCCCCACCAATCCCTACAGACCACGTCTTAGCCCAAGCTCGACGTTTATCGACTTCTCCTCGACTGCTTCTTGCTCATTTTGTTGGCTTGTCGAGTTTTCTTTTGGGCTATCGCATTGTTATTTAAGTACCGGACATCGAGTTAAACACGTTTCGTGTTTATTTTTTGTTTTTTTTTTTTTTTTTGGTGACTGACAGCAAAAAACGCTTTTCTCTTTTTACATCGAGTACCCATTAAAAGTGCTTAAAAAGGGGGTATGATGATGAAACTGTGCAACAAAGACAGAGACATATTGTCTTCACTTAATTGGCCACAACTTCAGCCACAGGGTAGCATCGAGTCGTGCAAGCTCTCTCTCTCCCTCTCTCTCTATCTTTCCCCGTCCCTCGACTAGAGCTGCTGGGAAAGAGGCAACTTCACCTCTGAATTGCGGTGTTATTTTTTTTTTTTTTTTAGCTGATTAACAATTTCCCCATAAAGAAATAGAATTTCACGGGGCAAACGTGTGAAACGTGAGGCCATTTCAAAATTTCGGATAAAAAACAGACTACGTGCTCCCAAATGCCCAGCTCGAGAGAGCTAATGTTGACAATATATAGGAACAGAGATAGAAAGATGGAGAAATATAGTTAGAAAGATATATATATAGAGAGAGATAAATATAAATAGAGATATAGAAATAGAAATAGAAATAGATATAGATACAAATACAGATATACAGATAAATATATAAAGAGATGCACAGATAAACTGATAGTTTGTCATAATCAAATCCTGAGCAAATCGTGAACTTGACAACTTGGAGTACGAGTGTATTTTACCATCCTTCTATAGGGTATTTTTCATTCACTACTGATCGATCAGCAAAACACTAATCGAGTTGTTATAGTCATGTCCGTCAGTCTGTCTGAATTTGGTAGACTTCCTCATATCGTAGTTGGTATTTGGTAGGTTGGTAGGTAAAACCCTAAGCAACTCGACTATCGGGTTTTCCTGTTTCTCCAGAGTCTAGACTCTAGAGCGTAGTCTGGCGCCATATGCAGCTGCGGCTGTTTGTCCACAGATATGTATTAATAAGGCGCAACTATTTTTATGACAGAGACCACAAACGGGTTTCGCTCGAGCATGTGCTGTGTACAAATTCCCCCGCCCCCCAACCTGTCCACCTACCAGCGAGCGAGTACACCTACCTACCCCACCAAACATCAACTACATAAGTACATATAAGTGCATACATATATATATATATATATATCCAATTCAAGAACTGGCTAAAAAAACTACTTCGATGCAGGATGTCAGCGAGCTCAAAGTTGTACAACTTTACAGACCCAAGGCCGCCGTCGTGTTTGCAACTCTTGTATAAATATATAGATACAGACGGTATATATATATGTATATCTGTAATATCTGTATCTGTAACATTAATCAACCTAACCTAAACTCAACTGTAAATCAAAAATGCAAAACAAAAAACAAGGAAAAATAAAACAAAGTGGAAAAACGCAATGAGAAACGGTCAAAAAATGCAGGTGATGGAAACATACACACACGTGTGTCTGTGTGTGTGTGTCTGTGTGTGTGTGTCTGTGTGTGTGTGTGTGTGTATGTACATACGAATATATGTACACATCTGTGTATATATCCATTTGTACATTTGTCAATGTGTATTTTGTTGGGTGCGGCAAATTTAGAAATCTTAAAAAAATAACAAAACGGGAATGCTGTAATCGAAAGTGCTCGACTTGTGGATACCCTGTAAACAGCTAGGTTGGTCGAGCGCCTCCTTGGCTGGAATATCCAAGAATGCATTTAGTGACAAGGGGAAACTCTGAACTTATGTGTGTTGAATGTGTGTTGATCAATTTTAAGTGAATATCTTTATATCTGTGGCTTTTATTGCTATTACTAATCGAGTCGTTATCGATATTTTATCGAAGCAATTAAATGCAATTGAACTGCGCATGATATGCGATAACAAATATGCCAAGTTTGAGGCAACTAGTCACCTAATTTGGCTAGATCGACTCGACTATTTGTTGCTGATCAAGAATATATATATATATATATTTTATATGTGTTCGGAGTTGCTTCCATCTGTCCGTTACAAACTTTGGCTCAATTGCAATATACCCCGACATCTTTTAAGCTCCAGCATAAATCTCAACACGCAATATTTGATCAAGTTGTCTTAATAAATTTGTAAAGTGTATGCAAAAAATAAATAAAAAATTGATGTAGACAAACAAATAACTTGCGATAATTGGCATTTGTTATTTGCTGTACATAAGTATTTCAGCTGGTTTCTGGTCTGGCGTTATTTTATTTCGTGTTTCTGCACATTTCATTATTTCGACTGTTATTTCCCAAAAAAATGAGCGTGGGAGCACGACATTGACAACAGATCTTCAGGTCTTCAATCTTTGGCGCCAAGTTCAACATTCAACTTAAATCGAAATAGTAATAGTAATAGCTATAATTATGACAAGTTCAGAAGCACATGCGAAAATACACTGGAAAAAAAGTACGCGGAAGCCAATTCTACAAAACAAATTCAAACATGGAGCTCAAAAAGACCAACCAACGTGAATGATTCAAATTTCAATAATTTGTTGATTCAACGAAGAAGCAAAAAAAAATAAAAATAAAATGCTTATCGAGTTCGCTGGGAAGCGAAAGCGTTCAAAATCGCACGCTCAAGTGGCGAAAATAATTGAGATTTAAGTAGACTACAACAGAGTCGTGTGAGAAACGTTTAGAAAGAGACTCATATCTCGAGAACATCATCACTGAACATCATCTCCTAATAATCAGCGTGGCGAAAGCGCACAAATCGCATCCAAGAAAACAACAAAAAAAAAAAAGAAGAATTTTTTAATTAAGGATGCATTAAATTAAACAAAATAGTAATCATATTTTCTGAGCTGTTACGTAAGAGATCGATAAAAACAGCTCTTGATATTCATGATATTTCATGGGAACCAGCAACAAGTAGAAGGCACAGTTATTTTGGGCAATCCGACGATTAAATACGCTTACCCTTAATAAATCTGCGTTGCTTAATCGATCTTATTGAAGTTCTTACAGTTATCGGATATCGATTTGTATCGATATTGGCGAAACGAGCGCAGTTATCGATATAAAATGAAACAAACTTGATCTCGCGATGGTGTACGAGAACTTATATACAAAATTGAGAATAACTCTCTCTCTGTCTCTCTCTCTGTCTCTCTCTGTTCCCTTTAAAGACGGACAGGCGAAGATGGGTAAGTGGACTCGGCTGATCAAGAATATAAATATACTTTATGGGTACGCAGTTGCTTCCCTCTGTTCGTGAACAACTTCATTAAACCCTGTTGCTAATTGGGTTCAGGGTTATAGCAAGTGTTGAATTATTAATTAAAGTTGTTTGAATGATTTGAATCACTCAGCTGTTTTTAGTAAACAGTTACGACATGCTGAAGGAACTCAAGACGTATTTCCCGCTTCCCCCCATGCTATGCTGACGAAGACAGTTGACGCACACACACAAACACATTTGTATGGAACCCAACGCCAAATGCAATTCACTTTATGCAAATTGATTTTTTTTTCTTCTTGACTGGGATATTTTGAAGCAACAACAATAACAAGAAGACGCAGAAGAAGAAGACGAAGACGAAGAAGAGAACCGTTGTATTGGATAGGTGAGACAACAGTTTGGAATTTCACATGATGTCAGCAAATAAAATACAACATTAGCCAAACTAATGATGGCTAACAGACAGAGAGACACGCAGAGAGACAGACAGTCTGCCACTCGCAATTTTCAAAGATGATTTACGATTTAATAATAAGCAAGCAGTTGTACAGGTTACATTTGTCCACATATAATAAGTAATACAGTAATACAGTAAACACTCGATAGATTGATTATATTCAGTTTGCATGAATGAGCCAAGAAAGTTTAGAAACTCTACCTAGCAAATACTTATGAAACTTGAAGTTGGGTTGCTATCGATAACACCAATAAGTGCAAATCGATAATAAAACATATCCTCAACAATTTTGCAGCTAGTCAACACATTTGGAGGGAAGATTGCTGGTGACGACCTTCAAAGATCAATTGTGTTGCTCTCGATAACAGCGATAAATGCAAATCGATAATAAAACATATCTTAAAATACGATTCGCAATCACACAAAAAAAAAACATTCTTGATGTCAAAATTTCCAGGCTCTTGTCCCCGAATTGTTGATCGACAACGTTTCAACTTGTTTGAAAATACAAAAATTTCTCTAATCATTTTCCAAGTGTGTGTAAAGAAAAAGAGAAGAAAATAAATATACGTAATGCTGCTTGAAAGAAATCTGATGCGTTCGCTGCTTGGCCGCACATGGCGTATGAGTAATTTGGCAAAAGCTTAATTAATTTTTGTTTATTTGTTACTTCGCCTCTCAAATTAACATGTGTGTTTGTTTTTTTTTTTGTTTGTATGACAAATCAAAGCGCTTACTAAGCGTAAAAAAACATGAAATTCATTCATGGAACACAAAAAAAAAAAACAGATCCAAAACTTTAAAAACCTCATGTGGCAAATGGGCAACAGACAAGCAACAACAGCAAGTTTTCAGCTTTTCCATTTCTTGTTGCTTTTCATCTCTTTTTTTTCGAAAAGTTGACGTCTACCATTGCATTTGAGGCAAAAAGTAACGCCAGACGGCTACCAAATGCAGCAAAACAAAACGCAGAAAAGAAAACATGAAAACAAGTCAACAAAAAATAAAAAATAAAAAAATCAACAACGGCAGACAAATGCAATATGGCTGATAAGGGTTTCTCTTTTTCTGTATGTGTATACCCATTGAAAATGACAAAAAATGGCAGGGTATATTGCAGTTATGTACAGGTATGACTCTGAGAACTGAAGAAGTTGACATAGAGAGCCCGTCATCAATTTTGTTTCTCCATTTGCACTATATCGATAACAAAAATCGATTATCGAAACTATGTAACAGTCTGAGGGCAGCAGTATATATATATACATATATATCTATATATATGATCACCCAGACTAGACTATAAAGTGGTCGTCATCAAATTTGTTTCTACATTATCAAAGTATCGATAAAAAAAAATCGATTATCGATGCCATGTAACAGTTTGAGGGCAGCAGTATGTATATACTCGATGAGCAGTTAAGTCGATCTAGCCAGACTAGACCTGACAGACTTTAAGAGCTGGACATTAAATATAGTCGTCATCAAGATTATTTCATAACGTCAACTTTCGCCATTTCCACAATATTGATAAGAATCCATTATCTTCTAGTCGGGCACTAACTTTTGACCACAGCCTGTTGGCCCAGTTGGCAAAAAAAAAGTGCAACAGTTTCATCAATTGAATTTGCAATCTGTTTCGCATCTGGCAACATGGCTTTGACAATAATGAATACACAACAATGGCGACTTAGGGCTTTCGGCGATCTGGCAACCAGAATGTGTACCGCATAGCTGGGAAGGGGAGGGGAGGGGGCGCGGCCTGGGCTTCAAGCGGGTATCTCGCATACCAATTTTTGAGCGAGCTGAAAACGTGAAACGAGAGAAAACTCAAAACAGGTTTGCCACACACACAAACAGCAAAATAAAACAATTTTTTGCTTTGGCACGCAGACAGGTACTGGAAACCAGAAGAAGAAGAAACAGAGGCAGAGCTGCCAGCTAGAAAGAGAGGCAATGTAGTTAAAATAGAAGTAGAAGAAAACGAAACAGAAACAGCAGCAGAAGCAGAATGGGCAAACAGCAAGCACAAAATAGTAGCAGCAATTGTTGTTCTTGTTCTTGTTCTTGTTGTTGTGTTTGTTGTAGTTCTTGTTTTCCTATAAAGCGCTTGAACTTTGTTTGGCCTGAACCGAACAAAGAATTAAGAAAGAGCACAGAGAGAGAGAGAGAGAGAGAGAGAGAGAACTATTGTACGCATAATTGTATTGTGCTGATAACAGTAATCCGCCCAGAGTTCTACGAAAGCATCGAAGCCAAGCACAATGGATACAATGCAGCCAGTGTTGCAAATGGCCCTTCTAAAATTCGAGTTTTAAATACAACTAATACTACTACAACTACTGTATAAGCCGCTTGGTAATTGGAAGCAAGCTCACTATTTCAGTTGTTAGTAGTAGAACAAACCACAGAAGAATGCCGCAAGTCGAAAGCGCCTGACTAGTGCGTACCCAGTTCAGGCCAGTTAAAATATATATATATACTAAACTTTTTAGTAACAATTGGTAAAATATCAATTATGGTATGAAGACTGTCTGCTTTTGCCTGTTAAATTTGTATATGTGAATATACCTCAGCTAACCATTAAGATGAGCAACAGGGTATAGAAGAAAATTAGCTTGTATTTCGTCCATTTATAGCCCTATAAACTCGGGGCGTATCAATTGATTTGCCATGGGTTAAGCTGAGACGAAAGTGTGCAGCGAACATTTGAATTACTTTTATTCTACATATATATACACAGATGCATGTTGTACCTGCTGAGCGCAGATCAACATAAATCACCACTCTTGCTATCTTCCTCTCGCCCACAGCGCTGCCAAGATTAACCTTTAAGCGAGCATAAAGCAAGGCGATCGTTAAGCGACGATGTCAAAAACGTGCAAATATTTTCAGCATTTTGGCGTCGCTTTGTGTTTTGGTATGCGAGCTATGCGCACATACACACATGTATTTTTATGATACTCACTCTCTCTCTCTCTCTCTCTCACTGCCTTGGGCTGCACCCACTAAAACCCCCACTTGTTGTTATTGTTGTTTTGTGTATATTACATGCAAAATGAGAAATTGCTACTTCTTCTTCGCCGTCTCCTTTGTCGTCTTCTTCAGCTGCGTTCGCTTGGCTGGCTAAGCACTGGCGTAGAAAGTTTTAGCGTTAACGGCCTGCCCAGCCGCCTGCCCGCCCAAGCGCCTCCCCCTCCCCCTCTTTGATCGTCAACACGCTGTTTGCTTTCGACCTTTCTTCTTTTCGTATGTCTCACACTCTGCTCCGCCATGCCCTTATTTAATCTTCTTCTTCTTCAACGTTTGTATGTTTGTATGTGTGTGTATGTAGCTCGCTAGGCAGCAACACGCGCGTCTGTTACTGTTACTCTGCTAATGCTGTCGCTCTGCCCGCTGCCGACGCTGACCGTTGCAGCTAAGCAGCATGCATGCACAGGCACAGTGGGACAAATATTCTTTATTATAAAGTTTTTCAAGATTTAGGATTTATTTTAAATCATTATGACATCCACATTTAGTATATTTGAAGCTGCTCGAAATATTCATCAATTATAAAAGTTGAGAAAAAAAGGAATAATATAGGTTGCCATTTTGAATCTTTCATTTTACAATTATAATTTTTCTATATTTTTCCAAATTATTTTCTAGATTTTCCGTCATCTGGTGCACACTGTCCACATGTGTGTGTTTGTTTTTCTCAAGTGTGTACCCAGTGTGCCTTAGTTTCATTTCGACATCCATTTTGACTTTGGCTCTTAGCATCGTCTTCGGCTGCTGTTTTGATTCTTGCCTGCTGCAGTTTGCCTTGTTTTTGTTTTTTCTATGTGACAAGGCCTTGGCTTGATTTGAACCCATTGTTTTTGTGTTGGCTTGACAAGGGTGTCAGATAAATGCACCCACACACACAGACACGCGGATAATGTGTGTATCTGAGTCTAGCATAATTTGTGTTGACACTTAAAAATTAAATACTAAATACCAACCTGTATCTGATTGCGTCTGACGTCATAGTGCAGCCAATTGTCTGTGGAGAAGGCGATCGCGAGCAGCGCTGTCGCGATTATCGCACAGATTGTCGCTATTGACAGAGTTACGGCCGAGCAGGGCATCGTTGTTGTTGTTCTTGTGTTTTTTTTGTTATCCTTTTCTGTGTGTTTCTTGCAATTGAATTCGAATTGGTCGATTGCATGCACTGGCAACAGCTACTGTAATTGATCTGTTAATGCTACTGATGCTGTTACTGTTAAGTGTGCTCCTTTTGCTGCTGCTACCGCCGAACGGTTTTTTTTTGTGGTTGCGACGATTTTCCAAACAAAAAAATAAATACGGTTGTTGTTGCTGTTATTGTTATTATTATTATTATTGTTATTGTTGTTCACAGATAGCTGCTTTTGCTAACTTCTGCTGCTACGGCTGCTTTTGATGCCAGCAACCAGTTTGCTGTTGCTGCGGCAACACAGGAAAAAAAAACTAAAAAAAAAAACGACGACAACGACGTGTATAATTTAGCAAGCGCAAGGCGAACGGGCGAGCGGGAACGGGACCAGTCAAGAAGTAAGACAGGCACAGTAACCGACACACCAATACCAATGCACATACACAGACACAGACACACACACACGCACACACAGACACGCGCGCGCAACACGTTGCTGCTGCTGTTGTTATTAATGCGTGTTACGACAACGACAAACTGTGCTCAAGACAACGTTCGCCAGCGGACTGAACGCCAAAACTCTTGAGCCAAGTTTCAACGGCTTAGCTCAGCTCAGACAACGAAACGGGCGACGACGACGCTAGCTGAAGCAGCGACAGCGCTGCGCAGTGCAATGAAACCCGGCTCGTCTACCTGCTGGATAACAACAACATCAACTGGCAAACAAGAAGAAAATCACAAAAACAACAAAAATAACTTGAAACTATCGTTGTTCTTGTTGTTGTAGCAGCCTGTTGATATTTTTGCTTTGGTATGTTAAAGAAGCTTGCTGGAGCAAGACGCGGAACGCAGGGCAACCAACGGACAAGAAGATAATACACTGACAAAAAATAACATACACACACAAAACCACAGCAAGATAAACAAACAAAAAATCTATTTTACAGAAGTTTATTATTATGGCAATGAGTGTAATCAGTTTTTGTCAAAGTTATATTGACTATGCCGAAAAAGTTACGTACTTTTTGTTTGCAGTGTACTGCCAAATAATGCAATAGCATTGTAGCTGTGTGCAGCAAAAGATGCTGCGGCTGCGCTGTCAACGTGAACGTCTGCGTCGACGCAGGTAAGCAGCGACACATAAGCCCAGCAAGTGGTAGTGGTGTGTGTGTTTGGCATTGGCATGCCATTTGGTTGTTGTTGTTTTCATCAGTTTTTATAGTTGTCTTCTATTTTGGGTTTTCGTTATTGCGTGGGTTTTTTTCATTTTTTTCCCCTCTCGATTGCATTTTTGGGCGCGCTCAAAAATGCAACCAAATGCGTGTGTGTGGTTTGGTGTGTATGCATGGCAAAATACCAGAGTTGCCTAGATAGATAAGCAACAATAAAAGCAGACACATGCAGGATAGGCAATTGCCAATTGTTGTTGTCGTTGTTGTTGTTGACTGGTAAAAAACAAGTCTGCGCCTGCCTGTCATTCACTCAGTCAGTCACTCAGTCAATTTGTCCAATACTTTATTTTCTATTCGCATACCGTTTGCATTCCACAGCGTCAAGTTTTGCGTTGCTGTTGTTGTTGTCACCATTATTATTATTATTATGTATGCGAATGGCGGGCACTTAATTCACAATTTTAGCACAAATCGTTAAATATTTGGCGGTAGTTGATATGTATGTACGTACATACACATGCATGTATGTGGCTGTGTGTGTGTGTGTGGGTAACAGCGACAACGAAAGTGAGAGCGGCAAGTGAAAAGACTTCCGTTTGGCTGTTGCACAAAGAATCGCTAATTTATGCATATATTTCTTCAAATTGTTAAGGCCATCCATTCCAAAAAAAAAAGATAAGACTGCAGCAGGATGACCGAATAACAAATGCCCTGTACACTCTCTAAAACGCATACATACACAAAAAACACAAACACATATGTAGGTATTATGTATTTATTTAGCTTTGAAAATTATTAAACTTTTTCCACCTTGGCAATAATAAAACTTAACGAAGGAAGTTCCTATGAATGTACACACATGCACACAAATATGAATACATAAGTACTTCAAATATACAAACATATGATTTCATTGTTTTTTTTATGAAGACGATTTTATTTTTGGAAAGTTTTTATTTATGTTAAGCTTTTTTTTTTTATAAATTTCTATGATATTTGCATTTCACAAACTGGCAACAATACTTAAAACTTAACGAAGGAACCAAGTTTCTATGCATGTACACACACACATTCACACTCAGTCATGCATACATACGTAAATGATTCGTTCATTTTTATTTAATTTCAGACTCATTCTGTTGGAGACAGAGAGCAGATTAAAAAAGCACTTTTACACATTTGCAAATTAGTGCAGGGTATAACATAAAAACAATGTTGCCGGCGGCTGCCCCTGTCGCCGAAGACACGTTTTTGTAATTTTAATAACTTTGCATTGTTTGGCCAAATGGGCAAATGGACAAAACGGACAAAACGTGTTCGCTGTTCGCTGTTCGGTGTTCGCCGTTGCGCTGCTGCCGCAGTGAAAGTAACAGGTGACCAGGTGGCAACGGTCAATTCCAAAAACGTCGCGTCGCTGTCAACGCCTCCAACATCGACGCATCCATCGTGTTTATGTATATGTGTACATTAAGTATGTGTGTGTGTACGTGTTGTTTGACCCACAGTAGGAGACCCTTGCGCATGAAAGTCGCCAAGAAGTCGTGTGAAAGAGAGAATGTCTTCAAGCCAATTTCTACATGCTTCTTCCAAATACATGCGTAAATATGCTTGCACACACATACATACAGATTTAATGGCATGATATGAAATCGAAAACTTACATTCCAATTGCTCTCGTCATCCACATTGTCTATTGCGTGCGTTTTATATAACAGATAATTATGAGTAAATGTTTCGTTGTTATTGCAATCAAACAGGACATCGGTTATCTTGGTGTAAAATTCAAATTGAAATGCAAAAATATGCGCGGGTTGTGCAGTGCTGCATAGTGAACAAATGTTTCAATAGCTTGTGGAAGACAACTATCGATTACTAAAACGAAAACAGGAAACCAAATAATACTATTATTCACGCCACTCAATTACATACATTTTCAATAAACAATGCACATTTCAAAGTAAGCAACTGAATCTGGCTACCACAAAGAATAAATTTCCAGTTTGGCTAAAAAGGAAACAGCCGCAAAATAGGCAGCATAATTTTGCACAGCAAAACATCGATAAGTGCTTTGCGCTACAGCTATCGATATCGAATTGAATGGCCAGATTCGCCTGTTGCTTTAATTTTGTGTTTTTTTTTTTAAATAAAAATACAAGATAATTAAGAGATGACGTCTGCACACTTGTGTGTCGTGGCAAGGAGGCAATGGCAACTGCAGCTGCAGCAATTGCAGACTTACAGCAACTGGCAAAGGATACATTTGGAGCAGCAAGACGCAGAAAACTCTCAAATTGCTGGTGACAGAAAGCTGTTGAGCTTCTCTGGGAGAGTGGCATCTCCAATGTGCGACACAAGCTGAGAAGCGCCAAGTATAAGATGTGATCCAGTCGGAGCACAAGCACTAAATTTGTGCGAAGCGATGCGCTCATCAAGCTGGTCAAATGATTTCTCTGCCTGCACAGAAAACCAAAGCCGACAACAATCACTGAACTCATTTCGATTAAGTGCAGCAGGTAAACAAAACTTCAATGGGTTCAATTCACTCAACTCAATCCTTTTATTACATATTTGTTTCTAATTAATTGCAGCTCGAAACCGGATGGAAGACGACTCCAAACATTCTACACACAAAATGGTAAGCGAAACGAAATGGATTTTGTAACTCCAAGTCTAAATCTGTGACGTAAAGACTTGGCAGTTATTTGGAAATCCAAATCACATCACTATATCATATAGTCACCATAAGAAATATTGAGCTAAACTTTATTTTTATTTTGTTATTATGCACTTAGTGCGACCGTTTGGGTCTCTTGTGTACCCTTCTGAGCCCATACCTCTTGCAAATAGTTGGAGATGTATTGCTCCGATATGTTTGAGCAGAAGGGAGACCCGAGCTGATGGGCTGATGTTTCTTCTGCTCCATTAAGGTCACTTCTCCAAGTGACGCAGTTAGGAGAGATGTCCCTCGATGTTCTAGTTACGCTTTCAGCGTTAAACCTCTGTCAAAAACCTAACCCAATCCAGGTCTTCTTCATTATGACTACTCTCAGAGTGCTGTAGTCGAGTGAGCTCGAAGTATTTATGCATACAGAAAGTGCTTGCAGCTGCTGAGCTCAATATAAGAATATATTGTCTACTATAACTTGGGTCTTTCTTACACATATTGCATATTATGTATTAATTAGAAGATTCTGCCATTAAAATTGTAGCAATTATTGCTATCGGAAATCGAAAAGTATCGATATTCGATAAACGGAGCCAGTTATCGATCAAATAAAGCAAACTTGATCTGCGCCAGGTATACGAAAACCCATATTCCAAACTTGAAGTCTCTAGCACTCGCTCGTGTTCATACAGACAGACCGATCAAGAATGTATATATACTTTATGGGGTCGGAGGTGCTTTTGTTACATACATTTGCACAAAACCATCATACCCTTTTTATACATTTTTAATGGTTTCAGGGTAAACAACGGTTCGTGTCACGTTGCCAAAACCCAACTCGAATTTGGAACTCTTATCGCAATTGTCTGAATGAGTGCGCCACAGTTTATTTGGTGTGTGGTAGCAAGTGTAAACACCGAGTGATATTGCCGGCATTGGCTAATACCAATAATACCAAGTAGTGCTCCATTAAGGGGAAATGCCAGAGAGAGAGAAAGAGTGCACGAGAGAACTCTCTCTCGAGAGAGAGTGGGAAAGAGATTGAGAAGATTAGACAGAAATAAAATGAGGAGAAATTCGAGTACAATCAAAAATAAATCATTACTGCATGTGCTTCCATAGGAATAAATCATTCTTGATTCCGATAATTGATCGTTATTTCTTATTCCATAAATAAACAGGGAAATTCTTGGATTGAATAAAAAATAAATACTTATAAACTGAACTCTTTAGCTAAGGGGCAGAGGAAAGCATACGTGACCACATATGGAAATATATTTATATATCTATATAAAGTCGAGTTGATTTTTAGCTATGTTGGTCTGTATTAACAAGCCAAAGAAACAAGGGACTTTAAATTTTGGATTATAAGTTGCCCTGTGTGAAGTTGATTTCATTTTATCGATAGCTGCCGCCGATAAAAATCGATTTCCGATAATTAACTAAAATACACACTTGTAAAGATATATGGCATTCCAATTGGATGTGAATATATGAATAAAAAAGTAAATAAATATTTCTGATTTTCTTAAAACAAACTTAAAACTCTCAAAGAAAACTTGACTAAAAATATAACTTGATTGCCTAAACTCTTTTGGTTGTTCGTTAGTTACGTGTGTGTAGCTGTGCAGTGTATTAAGCAGTCGGCTACACTTGCTCCGCCACTTACAAGGCATTCACACTGGTTTTTATCTTATCATGAGCTGAAATTGTGCTGCTCCAAGCTGAGAGTTGTGAGGGACGTTGCCGATTAAAAAGTGAACTATTGTTGATGATAACACACACACACACACACACACACGCACACACACACATGTATGCATATAGAATTATTTATTTATTTGCTTCATTTGGTTTACTGTTCGAATAGTTTGATTCACAGAGTCGAGCAGCGTGTGGAAATCGAAATCCGAGCTGCATGTGAAGGCAATTTTTTATAGATCCCACTGCGTCATTGCTGGGAAGGGACTATTTCTGGACTGTGCAGCGAACGGACACCGAGCGAACTGAAGCATAACCAACAACAACAACAACAGCAAAGAGAAGACGAAGAACAACAACAACAACAAGTTGACAATATTTTAGCACAGTGGTGCAAGTTACATAAAAGATCTGAAGTGCAAGTGGTAAAATTCACACACTGACTGCGTACAGTGAAACCATCCATCAAGTGGCAGGCAAGCAGTGAAAATGAAAACTAATCCAAATTTTGTAATTGTTTTGTGACAAGATTTCTATAACTAATGAGAAGTTGTTGAGATGTGTGTGTAACAGGCAAAAGCAAGCATTTTCCACGACCACATAAAGTATATATACAGATATATATATATATATATGTATATATATATTCTCGATCTCAGAGACAACAGGACCAGGGAATTTATAAGCTCCTTGTACAGCATGGGCAGATGAAGTTTGATTCATTTGATCGATATAAATCGATTTTTCGATAGCAATAAGAGCAGCAATCCTAAATGCTGTAGACTAACTATTGATATATGTAATATACCTTGACATATTACTGCTCAGCTGTGCAGATTTAATCAAGATCGGTCCACTTGACGCCAGTCTTCACTGTGGCAAGCAAGCAATAAATACTTGCTAAAATTGAAACACGATATGCATTTAATTGACTTGCTTCTTTCGCCACAGTTTTGCACCACGGCGCGCTGACGTCAGACTGGCAAAGCGGAAGAAAGGGTGAACAGAATAGAAAGAGCGAGAGAGGGAGAGAGTGGCAAAGGAAAAGTAGAAGTAGAAGAAGAAGAAGAAGAAGCAGAAGAAGGAGGAGGAGCTGCTGCTGCTGCTTTGCACGCATGCAAAACAATTGATAAGCTGAGCAGCTGAGCCGAGCCAAACTCCAAGTCGAATTCGAATTCGAATTCGAGTTCGAGTTCGAGTTTGCCGTCTGCAGTCTAAAGTCGAACGGAATGCAGCGCACACGATCAACGAGGGACTTACGCCCAGTTACGCCCGGCACACCAGACTCGGCGCACATCATACTGGGAGCGGCTGGTTACGTTGCCCACGAGCGTCGCCAGCAAACATCGGCGCAGCAACAGCAGCAGCAGCAGCCGAAGCGACTGATGAACTGTTTTCGTGATCGCACCGTGACGTCATCGACGAGTGCATCCGGTGGCCAATACAATCGTACGCATAGCTCGACAAGCACAGCACAGCTGTTGCGCATAGAAAGCGCAGCCAGCTCCAGCAATCATGTGGATCAGTGTGGTCGACCCGAGGCTGTTGTGCTGCTGCGGGAGCTGCGCACCAAG
Organism: Drosophila melanocephala; assembly: GCA_037043625.1. NCBI lineage: Eukaryota > Metazoa > Arthropoda > Insecta > Diptera > Drosophilidae > Drosophila > Drosophila melanocephala. The sequence goes on along the minus strand of JBAMBD010000523.1, from coordinate 2,727,334 downwards.
CCAAATAAATTGACGCTGTTGAAGAGCAGCAGCACCAGAGATTTGACACGCCTGCTGCTGGACGAGAGCACGGTGCTGGTCTCGAATACGAGTCTGGATCAATGCTCATCCTCCTCGAACAATTCGACCAATGCCGGCGCCAGCGCCAGCGCCAATGCCAAATGTTGTCCAACTTGTGCCAAGCGCTGGCACAATCTCAAGCAGCGCATGTATACGCTGGAACAGGATCTGCAGGCGCAGACCGTACACAGCCAGGAGCTCGAGCAGAAGATCAATGAGCTGACACGTCAGTTGACGGAGCTACGCACGCAGCCACCACCACAACCCATCCAAATGCAAGGGAAGCGTCCGGCTGTTGCTGGGCCAGTGCGTCCCTCACGGCTGGTTGCCTGGATGAATTTATCGAACTGGTGGAAGAGTCGCCCCAGCGTTGAAACGTTGCGGGAGCAGCGCATCTTCTTCGATGAGAACTGTTTCAATACGGAATTGGAGCTGGTGCTGAAGCACGAACAGCATCGGACTGTGCCCCGGATAATAATCGATTGTTGTGATTTAATCGAAACGAAATATCGTCAATCCACACAGCCCGTGGAGGGTATTTATCGGCAGTGTGGCGACTATAATCGGATACAAACGTTGCGCTTCAATATCGATGCGAATGACTATGATGCACTGCGTCAGCCGGACGTCGATATACACACACTAACTGGCGTCCTCAAGCTATTTCTGCGCGAGATCAAGAGTCCACTGGTTAGCGTCAATGAGGCCAAAACATTTATCGGTCCGCCCAATCAATGGCGTAAGTTTCCATCCACAAATCATAAATCGCCACCTAATTTGGTTTTCTTGTTTGCCCCAACAGTGCTCACCGAGCTGCACCAGAAGCTGGACACACTCATGAGACTGATACGATCGCTGCCCGAGATCAATCGCGACACCATGGACTATCTGTTCGCCCATTTCAATCGGTGAGCTATCGATTAATCGATTATATATATATGTATTACCATTATTATAAATACTTTGCATAAGGAAGAAGCGCGAAGAAGGCTAGATTTAGCTATCGAAGAATACCCAGAAAGCATATATATATATATATATATATATTGTTGATCAGTATCAAAATCTCAGAGCCAATAAGAGTTAGTGACTTCAAATTTGGAATAGAAGTTCTCGATATAGATATAAATAGATTAACGATAGAACATGAGTTGATAGGTTCAGCGTATCCACGAGTCGAGCTCTCTCAACTTAGACACTTATTTTGCATTGCTGATTATATCAAATGTTTAAAGAATGCCACAATATTTGAAAATAGATTGTTATTAGCCGATAATTAATGAATCGAATGAACCGTTTTATATATCTTTAATTTCAGAAAAAATAAACAAGAAATTGTTGAAAATTGACTCGATATGAAATTCCTTCAGTCAGACTTAAGTTAAATATATTTATAATTAATATTCAATTTCTCTCTCCCTCTCTCTCTCTCTGTCTCTCTTTCGCTCAGGCTAACAAAGGTGCCATTGCAGCAGATTAGCGCCGAGACGTTATCGTTATCGATAACACCAACGATATTCCACACGGTGCCACAGGGCGTTCACATGAATGACATACAGGCCCTGCTGCACGAGGGCGAAATGTTGGCCGATTGCGTGAAGCTAATGATCGAGTATCAGGGTCGCATATTCGAGTAAGTGCACCCGTCATCGCCATTGTTCTCCCCACCCCGCCTCCTACTCTCCCCCCACGCAAATAAAAAAAAAAAAGAGAAGCTTTTGTGCCTGTGGTATGTTTTGGTGTTGGTATTCCGTATATTCAGCCATATATTCAGCTAGTACGTCTCATGCTCCTCAGTAATGGCCGATAAACTCATTGCTAATGTAAACCAAAATTCAAACCAAATCGGTACCTGGTCTCCCGTCTCCTCTACACAACCTCCCCCCTCCGTCTACGCACACAGATGTACGGCCGATCGTGGATTGAAGCGACTCAGTGTCCGCAATCTGAAGAAGACGCTCTCGCAGCCGGATTTACTATTTCGTAACATATTCTGAGACGACTGACGGAGCTGACCAGATCGATGACCACCCGGAAGTCCTTCAGATTTAAATGTACATAGTTGCACTTAGGGCAAAAATAAATTCAATTAATCGAAAGAAGAAAAACATTCAACATTCTTTAGCTAGTAGAGAAGCAGGGAGGTCCTTCCAGCAAGCCGGAACTTACGATTTGCATGCACATCATTATCCTGCGATAATCGGTCATGATTTGGTTGAGTTAGAGGGCTACTCATGCAATCATTTATTTTTTAAGGAACAACTCCGCCACATCCTTAAGCGGAATATAGTTTTAAGCTCACACAAGAAGGGACTATCCATTCGCATTCAAGAATTTAAAGGATTAGAGAAAAAAATGTGAAAAATATAAAAGTCCAGCGTAACTGGATCATTCCAAAGACTATGCAGATGTCCTTTGGATCGGAGATAGTCAGTGGCCAGCCAATTCGTGCTGAGCTATAAAAACGACAAAAGTCCTTCAAGCAACTGCAGTAAAAGGACTTGTTTTAAACACGAAATTGCTCACAACCCGGTCATATTCCTGAGAGTCCAAATTCAACAGTTGTCTACTGTCAAACTCTATCAGCTGCCCAAAGGACATCCGAATCATCCTTGTGGTTTCCGGGAAAACAAGGATTTACTGCTGTCGTCTCAAAAAAAAACCATGATGCAAGTCCTTTGGACCATCCGAAAAGTATGCTCTCAAAATTTGAATTTGCTAAAACTGGTTTTCACTGTAGATTTTATTGTTCACCCTAAAAATTTGCTTAAAATTATACACAATTTGAGTATATATATAGTTGTATATAATATTTTATATAGAACAGCTGAATAACATTCTATGATTTTCTTATATGCCAAGGGGAGGGGGTGGGGGGCGGGAGTGTGGGGCTTGGGGAAGGGAAGAGTCTATAATTCGTTTAACATATATTTATTCGTACAGTCTACGCGTCTATGGAGATAAGGACCATATAATATAATTAAAATACCAACTGGCTATAATATATATAGTTGGAATATATATATATATATATATATATATATATATATACATATATGTAGATTACATGTATATGTAATGCTTTGCTTTGTATTTGAATACTTAAGCTGGCTTTTGCTTTGACTTGTTCGGTTTTAACATTAGACTAAGTTATTAATAAATATGTGTCTCAGTTGTGTATATATTATTACTATATATATATATATATTATTGACATTTAATTTAATCATTTGTTTTTATCAGGGGTTTATTGGGGCTATAGATATCAGCATAATCCTTCTGATTGGTGATGATATTCAAATTTAAAAATAATAATGAGAAACATACGTTTCACGATCACAATGCTGGGGATAATGTATATATATATAAACTATATGTATGTATATAGGCATGCACGAGTCAGATAACAAACTGAATGATTAATGTACATACATCAAATTATATGTATATATATATATGTATTAAAAGGCACAGGAATCTATACACACACAAATGGGTCTGAGGTCATTATGAGAACATATCTATGTATATATATATATGTATACCATAATCGAACTGAATTGAATTGAAATATACAAGTTTGAGTGTTTCGTGCACTCGTTGTTATTCATTCACATACGATTAAGTACATTTTGTATGCTTATTTAAACATTTAGCATTGTTTTCGAGTTTCGATTTTAGATTAGTTTATTTATTGTTTAATACGTGCAATTTAATTAAGTTGTTAACTAACTATTTGAAGAATGGATTCTTGGAGGCCGACGATTTCATGGTGCACAGGATCTGGCGCTCCAGTTGAAAGTCATAATCCAGCGTTTTCAGCAACGTTGAGATGTCGGGCAGTGTAGGCAACTGAAAAACGAAACAAAACATAAAATACCATAAATATCCATTAGATATAATATATATATATTTATGGTATATATATATAGAGTTCGTTCAAAGCAAACACTCACTTCAGTAATGGGCTGGCTGCGCTGCAGCAACGGATTCATGATGAATGGCACACCTTCGAGTTCAGTGTAGGTGCCCAGGGTGCCAGTGCCGCCATAGCCAGAGCGACCCGATGTCGCTGGACGCGGCGGCGCCGGTCGCTGTGGCGAATTGATTTGATAGTGCGCCTGTATCTCCTCATAGTCATGATGTTCCCCACCTACGGGCAACTGCGGCAACTGCAAAATCAATAATAATTCGTATTACTATCATTTCAATACTACATTATAGGACAGCAGCAACTGAACATTATAAACTGCACTAGTATATCTATATATATCTTGAAGGGAATCGAAACTCGAAACAACATTTACCAATATTTAACCACATATTTTCGGACATAATTAAATGATGATAATTAAATGACTATCCAGGCAGATGTATTTCTACCCAATCATCTCACACTAATAACTTTAAATAAACGCAATAAATATGTTCGAATATATAACTGGGTGTCTAAGATCCGAAATGCGCTGCGGATAGCATCGTTCGTATTACACGAAGATGGAACATTCCTTGTGCTTCCCGAACCGAACTGCAAATCTGCAATCAAGGTTCCACTTATTTGTTTGTTTCATCAGAGACGAGAAGCAGATTAGTAAGAGTCTACTAGGGGTATCATTAAGACCTGTTTGCACACGCTGGCAACATGCTGCTTTATATTCTATTATTGCGTATTTCACTTCTATGAGCAACGTTGCAGCCATGCAACCAATCTGGCAATGTGTGGTTTACACAAAATGTTTACTCAAACTTCGTTCATTTTAGTATTCCAGCAAATGGCTGAAGTTCTTTTTGCGCAGAGCCCCACATATACAAGAATAGAAATGGACACAACAACGGGATTAAACAAAACTTACTGGACCACGTGCTCCGCCAGCACGCTGCTGCTGCTGTCCATGCAAATTGAGACGATTGAGTGCCTGTTCCACCTCACAGCTGGAATTGGAGTTGGAGCTGGGGATGCCGGGTATTGGTGGCGGCAGTCGTGTGGCGATGGCACTGGTTTTGTAGCAGATAAGGACACCGTTTATATCGCCGGCGAGCTTAAAGCCATCGGGCGCTATCTTCAGCTTGGAGCAGAGTATGACGTCTGTGACCGCTTGGGTGACGGTGCCACGTTTGGACAATTTGTAGGCGATTTGCCGTTTGCGCCACGCCTTCTGATCGCTGTCGGCGGTGCGAGAGAGCAGCGAGAATTCCTTTGGCGGTGGCACCTTCTCCGCAATAACTCTGCAAAGGATCAGTTAATGAATCAAAGGAATATATAATATAGGTATATATATTTATTACTTGAGTGTCTCAACAACATATTCGGGCAGACCCTCGGACTTGGAGAGGCAGAGATAGCGTGTCGTCTGGCGTCCAAAGAGGAGATTATTTTCACGCCACAGATCCGCGTCCGCATCCTGATCGTATGTCCGATGTATAGCACTAAAGTTCTTTGGGCAGCTGCAACACAATTATTTATTAGAAATCATTTACTACTACGACTACTACTACTACTACTACTTCATCTTCATCTTCATCTTCTTCCTGTCCAGCTTACCGCTCAAAGTCTTCGACAATGTGGAGTGAGGTAATGGGACGATTGTCCGGCAGGAAGCTCATTATCGAATTGAACACATTCATGGGACTGGTGGCACTGCCATTTGCCGTTAATATTCCACCAGCGGGCGCAACAGATCCCAATCCACCTCCTCCACCACCGACTCCCGCAGAGCCGAGCAGCGGTGAGCTGAGCAGAGCGGTGCCTCCTCCTCCACTCTGGATGTGCTTCCCCGCCTTGTTCATGTCCAACAACAACGACAATAACAACAATAACAACAACAACAACAATAGTGATAAGTGCCGCAAGTGAAATCGCTCAAAACTTCACTTATCGCTTCTTCTCTGCTGGCAAATACACAAAAAAATAAAATATATATAGATGTACAAGAATATATTTATTAATCTGTATTTTTTGACTTAATATTAATAATGAAAAAGACTCGTCTGTATGAGAATGCACTAGTCGAGTAGGCTTAATACTGATTACATATGGCAGATAATATATATGAAATGGAAAGCTCTATATTTACAAAATATATATTTAAAACAGAGTTGATTGCTGACTTGAAAGCATTTCATGAAAATATTCCAAATTTTATGCTTGATTTTATTTATCACCAGGGATAGCTACGAAAGCTGCACAACATTTCCACGTAAATGTTAAGAATTAAATGTCTGCTTTTCTTTTTTAATCAGCTTATGGCTAACCCAATATTTTAATGTTTAATTCTCTTCAAAATTGATTGCTTGAGTTTAAGTTTAAGTAAAGGATTTTGCAGATTCTTAATTCAAATTTAAAAACAAAAATTAAAAGACAATAATAAAGTACATAATTTATGCAAAAGGAATGGAAATATCTGAATTTGTTACATTGTCAAAACACTTTCTTGACATAGTGTAGACACACACACACACGCACACACACACACACACACACACACACACACACACACGCACACACACACATGCATTGGTAATTATTATTACTCATGCGTCACTCACGTCAATAACGGATTTTCAATAACAACAACTTCAATGCAGTCAACTTAATTTAAGCAATAAATATTTTCTTGCTGGGCATTTCCCCCAACTCTGATTCACATTCATAATGGAAGAAGAAGAAGAATTAGACAACAGCAAGAAAAAGAGCAAAAGTTGCACAGTGTTTGCACATTGATTCTTTCTTGGGTTTCTCTTTTCGCATATACATATGCATAAATACACATGTGCACATGTGTGTGTGTGTGTGTGTGTGTGCATGTGTTTGTTGCCAGAGTTTCTCTTTTACACACACACACACACAGAGAGAGAGAGAGAGAGAGAGAGAGGGGCACCATTGATCATCAGAATCGGAAAGTAAACAAACTCAATGCGAGTACTACAAATATTTATACCCCACCTCACCTCACTCCACACCAGCACCCTCCCCCATCTACATACACATATGAATACACATATATATTTATATATATATTTATACAAATAACTCCATTGGCAAAGTGCCTTGTCAACTTTCTTATTAACCTTGGTCGGGGAATCACATAAGTTTGTAGCTTTAGGTTTTAAGTTAAGCCAGCAGCAGTAATTTAAATAATAATAATAACCAGTCTTTCAGGTGTGGCTAATTAAATCGCATCGATTTTAGTATTAGTTATTATGCAACTTCAGTCTGGATTCTGGCTCGGAGTTTCCAGCGGTTATTTTTGACTCCCTGCTTATAATTGACCAACTTATTAATTTTTAAAAAGTGTCTGCTTTCAGTACACATTAAATAAATAACAATAAAATATTTATTTCTTATCTTTGCGACAAATTATAAAAATAAAAAAAACATAATCGCGATAAGAGTCAATAAATAAAAACAAACTCAAAAAGTCCTCAATTTGTTTTTAAAGAACAGCCCCGCTGGGAATACAGTTAGTTAATTTTGCTAAAGGGCAGTAAACAATGTGCAATTAAATGTTAATTGAAGTGGTTCTAAACCTATTTCTTGGCATTATCATTATCAACTTCTCTCAGAGTACTCACGCTAAGAAAAAGCAAATAACGAAAGACATTAGGCAAAGTAGTCATGATTACGTCAGAGTGTTGAGTCTTCAACACGTACGCGAAAGATAATCTAGATCTGATGTTGATGAATGCTGCTGACCCTATTAGTTACACACTTTTTTTTTGCCATGGAAACTCGGCAACTCGACAAATAAAATGAACAATTTAAAAACTGAAATTTACATGTAGAATTATTTTGGAGCAGATAATTAAAGAAGTTAGTTTAATTTCCACATTTTCCCAAACAAGATTAGCAATTGATATCAATATTGGTTTTGTGTTTCCGAACAGGAATTTTTTATGCAGTTAACATGACAATATTACTATATCTAATCGCTAATAATCGATATCAATGTTGATAGTGCATTTTCCAATAGGAATTTATGTAAACATTTATGGATTGCAGCTTAGGCACAGTAAATGGGGGGATTCCACTATGCCTAATTCAAAATTAAAAGGTATTTCATTTATATGATCGCTAAACTTACTGAAATATCAGATGTTTGTTATATTGATATATACGAAATTCGATAAGTCATCGCCCATCGATATATTCGTATTACGAATGTCAAGAATGTACAAAATGTGATCACTTCTGGACAACATACATACAACATTCAAGAATGTAAGAAATGTTGATGTTGTGGCATCAGCCTATATAACAGAACAATATTACTATATCTAATCGATAACTAAATCGATATCAATATCTAAGACAATCGAAGGATAGGGTAAATAAAACACGGTGAGTAAAGTTTATTTATGAGTGGTTCTAGCATTTGTCTCGCAATCATTAACAAATTTCATATGCATTAGTGATGGGCTTAGATAAGAAATGACATAGTCCACTTGAGGTGGGGAAGGAAACGAAATAATAATATCGAAGCTTCGATAAGTATCGATTTGTAAGCGCACTCTGCGAAGAGACGCACAAGTCAATTGAAGAGGAAGAGAAAGTGAAGGAGAAGCCATCTCTTATTTAATTTATAGCATACGATGATAACTCAAGAGTCAAGGTGTTAATCAAATATCACATAATGCAAGCAACAAGAGAGAGAGAGAGACAGAGATAATTACACTCCACTCACACAAACACACACGCACACACACACTCATACACACAGAATGTATTATTCATAGAGAAGCTTTGAGAGTTTTGAGTCATGGAAATCAAATACCGAAGTTATAAAAAAATAACCTGCAGCTGGACGACGCACACAGAAGCAAAGAAAGACGCCGACAAATATGAGTGATGCAATGGGAAGCGGGGAGAAGGGGCGGGAGGGAATGGGAATAGCAATGGCAAGTGCAAAACAAAGAAAAATAAAATGCAGTTCGTGACAAGGGCCAAAATAATGAGAACAAGACAAACAGAGAAAAAGCGAACGAGAGTGAGAAAGGGAGAGGGAGACCAGCAGCAGCCAATAAACTTATAACAAATTCTCGCTCGCACCCACACACGCAAGCACACGCATATGCATGCATTCACACACACGCACCGCACGCACACACACACACACACGCAAGCATATTTCGAGTTTTTTGGGCGCATTTCGCAATTGGAAATCACACCGAAATAGAAATAGTTTGCATATACGTGCAGCGCACACACATACATATTTATGGGCTTTTATAGTTCTTGGCGCACACAAATCAAATTAGATGCGTAAATTGCATGGCTTTTAATTGAAAATGAAAGGAAACGCAGCATCGCAGTCGGTGTCAGCGCCTGCGCCGGCAGCATCACAATGCGGCTGGAAACATGCATAGATAGACACACGCACGCACACACACATACACATAAATGTAATTAACATTCACTGCTGCTGCTTATGTTCATTCTTACAGAATTGAAATTAAAGCTTGAAAGCTATATGGACAACAACAGCAGTAGCAGAACCAATACCAATTAATAAATTAATATTTATTTGTGGTCCACATTATTTTCACATACCTCCTTTTGCTGCAGTTGTGTCAGGTTTACAAATTCGCATTTAAAAAAGCAATTATTGTCAGCTTTGTTGCTATTTTTAATACACAACTGCACTTTTTGTCAGAAGACACACGAAAAAAATTGAAAAAAATGAACACCGTAATTTTCTAACGCCCGCCGCCCGCTCTCTCCGTCCGTCAGCTGTAGACAGTTTAAATCAACTAAGGGTCTGTGTGACCGCATTCGATACGAATTCGTTTCGCTTAGCATTCCGATTCGATAACTCGATTTCGTTTGGCTCCAACTCGATCTTGTGCAAAAGTAAAGCTTATGTTAAAACGCATTAAATGAAGTTTAGTTTGCTTAAAGTTTTTTTTTTTCTTTTTTAATTGTGTTTCATACATTTATTAATTTAATCAGCACTTCTGATGTATGCAATGAACCGATATTTAAAATGCCGCTTTCGCTATATTATCGATAGAAGGAGTACTATCGATTGAATGCAACTAAAGTTGCATTGCCAAAATATCAACAAACTTTACGATCGAGCTGAATAAAATAAAATGGATAAAGTGGAAGCGATTTCGATGCCCAACAGCGATGCATATCGGCGTGTGCTCAACAAGACTATCTCCCAGATGCTGCTCGACAAGGGCGCCGTCCACGCTAGCAATCAATGCCTGGAAACGCTCACCCAAATGATGCAGTCGCGTAAGAAAAAACCAAACAATTTTGCAACTCTCACTGATAATATATATTATGTGTTTTTAGTGCTCGTCGAGATTGGCAACTCGTCGCACAACTATTGCGAGCTTGGCGGACGAACAATGCCAACGGTGGGCGACGTCAACCTGGCGATGATCAACATGGGCTTCAGCGTTGGCAGCCTGGAAGCGTTCAGTCGTCGCGCCAATGTGGCAACAATTCCACTGCCGGCCCAGCAGACGCAACAGCGTCAATTGAATCTGCTGCAGGCGGGCACCAAGGCATCGCATCCACACTATGTGCCCAGCTACTTCCCGCCGATGCCCGATCCACATACGTACATAAGGACACCCACCTACAGGCAGCCAGTCACCGAATACGAGGCCATACGCAAGAAGGCAGCCAGCCAGAAGCGGGACGTGGAGAAGGCCCTGACCAAGTTCCTCTGCAAGACGAGCGAAACGAACAATCTGTTCCCCACCGAGGATAACATGTTTCCACGTATATATATATTATATTTTATTGTATTATATATTCCATTTCAATCGCCTCTGCTTTCAGTGATTGCTTGCCAGCCGGTGTTTCCCGCTTATATGGCTGCGTTAAATCCCACGGATCAGGTGTTTGACTTTGAGGAACTTGAGTATCATTACTTGGTGGCCAATCGCACTGAGGATGCGCCCAGCAAGGAGGATGGCGAGGATGGGGATAGCGAGAATGAGGAGGTCGATGGCGACAAGTCCAAGGAGGAGAAGCCCGAACTGGAAATCAAACCAAATTCGACTACGAACAAAGCGATACTCGATAATCCCAATATCGATAATCCGTATTTGCGCGCCGCAACACTGCCAAAGCGATCGAAGCACAGCGATTCGAATGTCTCCTCGCGTATTCTGAGCAATCGGAATGGGAGTGCCTGTGGTACGGCGATTACGCCAACACCTTCCACTTTAGAAATCACCACAAATAGCGTTTAATTCATGCATTATAATACACACGTCTGAACATATTTTATAAATATATATTTTAAAATTGTGTTGTACTTGGTCGATATGTATGTATATATGTCGATAGTTGGCAGCACTAATTTAACCCGATGATGAGTTGGCAGCACTGTGCACACGAAATAAACAGCTGTTCACCCGGCCGCAGCATGCAAAACAGTTCACCTCAAGATTATTATCATTAAAGAGTTTATTTTGTTGTATTTCATAAGTGAGAGTTAATTCGATACTGTCGTCTTGTGACTTGAACTGAACTATTGCATAGTAACTGAGCACATTAACTTTGGGAACATGAACTTTTTGCGTCAAACATTCAACGTTACGAAACAATTGACGGCCCAAGGTAAACGAAAATCCAATTAGAATTTACTTTAACTCTCTCTAACCGCATGTTGCCGCTCGAGTATAAAATAAACAAACCCTGCTTAGCATGGACACACACCCACACACGCACAGTTGCCTTTAGTTACCTTAAATATCCTTTATAAAACGTAGCCGAATTTTGTGATCTGTCTGGTGAATCAGTGAATAGTGACTGACTAGTGGAGTCGGACAACTAAATATATCATATAATACAAAAAAATAATAATAATATCTTGAGGAAGCGTATACAAATTTTGGCTTAACTTTCTTGCTGTTGTATTTATCTTGCTGACTCCTGTGTGTGGACAGTGGGACAATAATTTGTACTCATACATAGATGAGTTTGAGTATGTGTGTATATGTGTGTGTTTGACTTTCGTCTATCGATCGCAACTCTTTTTCCATTCGCGCGTGGCTGGCGCACTTAAGCCCCTTCCACCTTCCTCCCTACTCCGTTCTCCTTCCCTGCTAAATCATTGTGCGCAGCATCCTGTGAATATTTTCATAGGCCTTTTCTCATGTGTATGTTCTTGTGTGTTTCTGGTTGTGTTTTTAATTAAAATACACGCACACACACAAATGCACGCATACAAATGCGCATAACATGCTGTCAAATATTGACAACAATAAGAACTTCTGCATTTTTGACGCGCACACAAAAAAAAGGACGAAAAATGGACACACACACAGTTGCACAGGTGTGCTGGTTATTGGGACACTTTTTGATCGCTTCCATTGTTTGCAATTGTCCAGCGTTATGGTAATTATTTTTGTCTGTATGTGCGTGTGTGGCATTTAATAAATTCATCTGGTAACTCTAAATGCTCTGGTACAGTTATGCTTTACATTGCACACTGCAAGCTATACCAATTGAAAATGTCTACGTGGTGTATGCTTAAAAAAGGCAGATGCAAAAACAGACTTGGATGGTCTACCAACTAAACCGACGATTTACATATATGTCTATATAAATATACGATTCATGACTGAAAATCAGTTATCATAAGCGTCAACACAGATTATATTTTTACTTTTTCAATAAGCGTCCTTTGTCATTTTAATTAATGAGTATCTCACCCGTCGGTCACATATATTTGTGTCTCTGCATAACTGTCATCTGTGTTAATGGTCAAGTAGTCAACGACGCATGGTTTCGTATAGCGTGCAATAAGTACAAACACCATCTGTGGGTTTAGCATGCATTGCTTTTGTTCTGATTGATGCCTGTGAAAGGCTTGAAAGGCTATTTTGCTTGCTTGCTTGCTACATAGGCTGTGGCTGTGGCTGACCCACAGCCGCGTCATTTGGCTACAATTATTTGGGGTCACATACATGCTTACATACATATATATATATATATATATATACATATATAGCAGAACAATTATTTTGCGATTTTCACAGAGATTAGCCACAACAAAAGGCCAATGGGCATTGTTATTGCTAAAAGCAAATGGACTCTCGCCCAACTGTTTCTTCTTCTGACCCTTTTGTTGCCGTCTGCGCCTGTTTGACTGTCTCTTCCTCTCCTTCTCCTTTTTTTTATTTATTTATTTTTTTTTGCATTTTGTTTCGTCAAATGTTATACGTCGCTCGCTGCGGCTGCTTTCACACATGCCCATGCTCACTATTACAGTTATACGTACATACTTATGTTGTTTGTTATGTTAGAGTTATCTCGTATTCCCCTATTGATCGCATGCTCACATTTGGGTGTGCAAAAGTATTGAAAGTGAAATTTATCAATAAAACTAGATGTATACAAAGTGGCTTTAAGAATTATAGAAAACGTTCTTTAACTAAAAAATGTTTCGTTGCCCGATTTTAGGCATTCAAATTTGCTGTAAAAACATTTTTGCATATGTAACGGCTGTTAAGCAAGCTTCTCTTATGCAAGCCTTCTAAAATTTCCACTGTTAAGCCACAACTGATACATATAGCCCGATGTGCAGACCCGACTCATAATTCTACATTTCTTAATGAGCTAAAAAAAATTGCATGACTGTTTTTGAAATGCGCTGAAATATATAATTTTATTCAAATCATTTGAATAGGTTTATTGGCTTAGCTTTGCTTAACCTCTCCTTCTATTCTAACTCCTATTCCTGTTAGTAGCACGATTGGCGCTGCTCCTGTTGCGATTCCCGTTAACAGCACGATTGGCGCTGCTCCTGTTGCGATTCCCGTTAACAGCACGATTGGCTCCGCTCCTGTTTTGATTTCTGTTAACAGCAGGATTGGCTCCTCTCCTGCCTTGATTTCTGTTAACAGCACGATTGGCTCCGCTCCTGTTTTGATTTCTGTTAACAGCAGGATTGGCTCCGCTCCTGTTTTGATTTCTGTTAACAGCAGGATTGGCTCCGCTCCTGTTTTGATTTCTGTTAACAGCAGGATTGGCTCTGTTTCTATTGATATTACTGTTCGTTCGTCTATTGTTGAGCAGTGCGGCACGTCTTCTAGCAGCAGCAGCAGCTCTGGCAGCCCTCCTCCTTCTGCGAGCAGCCCTTCTCTGGCGTCTCCGCATACGTTGCATCCTGCGCCTCAAGCGATTTACAGTAGCTTCAGCGCTACTGGTCGTTGCATCCGTATTTGTGCTGGGCGCCGCTGTTGCATCTCTTAAAGGAACGGCCACTGTTGTATCGTCGGTTCCATCGGCAGCCGCTGATGTCTCGCTTGGAGACGGGTCCTCTGTTATACTGGAGGTGGTGGAGTCGTCAAGATCGGATTCCTCCGTTGTACTGGATCCATCTTGGCAATTGCTCTTAATAATGCAAATGGCCAAAATGGACACGCCAAGAATAACCGTTTGAATTCTCATCTCGATGCCAACAAATGATTTGGATTGAATGTCGTCGCTTCGACAGCCCCTTTTATAGCGATTTTGTAGCGCTGCTGTTTACTTTTTTTTTTAAATTTATTTTTAAAGCTGTGACAACAAGCAATAAGAAACAACTAACGCCTGTAAGGTTTGCGTCGACGCAACATTTGAAGTTAATAATAACCAAATACGCAAATGTCAGTCGCATTCAAGGAGACAGCTAACACATAAAGTTCAGTCCATGTATTCGAATCGATTTAAGATTGGTATTTTTGATCTATGGATGTGTTCATGATTCCGCTCAATCATTTAAGTGTCGACTTGTGGGTTTTGTGCCAAGCACAATATAAAAAAAAAAATATTTTAAAACATTCTTATTAAAAATTGAATTTTTCATAGTATTATATATAATAATTATCAATTATTATTATAATGATTATTATTATAGTATTATGTAAATCATTTTTATGATTTGTTAATAATACATTATTTATTTATTTGTTATATTTTTAACCGACTTAGACTGAGATCTAAACAAGAGTATTTAATGTATGCTTTCACTGCTTTTTCGATTAAATATTTAAACAACTGTTTTGAAATTTATATGCAGGAACGACAACTACATTTTAAGACAAAACATTAATTGAACAGAATAGCTTAGACATTTCGACATGTTTATGTCAAAAACAAGAGAGAACGCTGCGAAATACTTTGATACCAAAAGTAATACCAGCTGATAATTGGTAGCAAATAGCAGGGTGGGTCTAGCCAAGAAATACCGTCCGAAGTTTGCTTTTTAAATTGCGATAGGCTTTTGTGAATTTTCAGGGTGGGAGTGAGTGCGACCGAAAAATGTTGATGGAAGATTTCCTTAGCAACCTTTCTAGTTAATCTTTGTGGTTAACCTTTCTTCCAAGTTTGGTCACTGTAGCTCTTAAATTACGGGAGAAATGGGCTTTTGGAAATTTTGGGGGTGGTAGTGGGCGTGACTGAACAAATTATAGAGAAGGTTCCTTGTAATATTCCTTCCAAGTTTGGTAACTGTAGCTGTGGAGAAGGGAGTGGGTATGACCAAAAAAATGTTTGGGGACGATTTTAGTAATTTACCTTCCAAGGGCGGGAGCGGTCTGAAAATGTATATGCCGATCTTTGAAGGGGGTTACCAGCAAGTTACGTTCCAAGTTTAGTCACTCTATCTTTAAAATTGTGGGAGATATGCGGATTTATCGATTTACACTTTCCGATATATCGTCTTTGCCGATTACGGGCGGATGTGTGGGCGTGGTCTTACAAATTTGTTATCGGTTCTTAAAGATCCGTAACCTACCAAATTTGACGTTTTATTTAAAATTTGTATGGGCGGGAGTGGGCAAGGCATATACCGATCCTTGAAGGACAACAACCTACCAACCAAATTTTGTGACTGTAGCTATAAAATTCCTCTCTAATTTCGACTTTATTTATAATTTGTCCGTATATATCCACAGACCGCTTAGACCCCAAATTATTATTATTCTATTTGATTTTTAATAAATAGCTCTTTTTCTGGGTTTCCACAGTCCTTGAAAAGAATGTTGGACCATTTCACATTTTAATAAGAAATTAGTAACTCGCTGCCTTCCGTTTAAAGTTTGCTTTTCAGCGAATGGCGCATATTTTAGTTAAATTGCTGTTTTAGCTAAAACAATAGATTTAAACACTCGTTCATATTGTGCTAACTTAGTCAATATTAAATGTCTGATAGATTCTTTAACATGCTTTTTACACGCCGAACACGCCGATCTCAGAGACTAGGAGAGCTAGAGACTTAAAATTTGGAATATAAGTTCTCGTATACCACGCGCCGATCAAGTTTATTTATTTTTTATTATTTCATCGATACACAACGATTTTCGACAGCAATAAAATACACAATTTTAAAGGCAGAGTCTTCCAATTGATATATAACATAGCTTGACATATTATTGATCAACTGTGTACTAAGATCGGATAAGAAACAGGCGAATCATTTTGTGAATATGAAATTGAATTTTATTTTGCACTTTTTCGTTTGCAGCGTTGCAGAGCAGTTATGTCAGTGTGAGTGGCGCATTGCGGGGCATGGCGTCGCTGCAGCAGATGCATCGGACGGGGCCACATATTAAGACGCGTCCGCCGCGTCAGCCGCTGGATGGGAAACCGTTTGCCAAGGGCGTTGTGCTCAAGACGCTGATCAAGAAGCCAAAGAAACCGAATTCGGCGAATCGCAAGTGTGCCCTGGTGCGTCTGTCCACTGGCAAGGAGATGGTCGCCTATATACCCGGCATCGGGCACAATCTGCAGGAGCACAACATCATCCTGTGTCGCGTTGGACGGCTGCAGGATGTGCCCGGCGTCAAGCTGAAGGCAGTGCGCGGTGTCTACGATCTGGCGCATGTCATCAAGAAGACCCAATAATCGCCAAGCCAATCGTCATTTTGCACCTACATCCACTCTATAAATAACCAAAACAAAATAAAATAACTGAAACCCAATCATATTCAACTTCTTATTATTCTTTGCCATTTTATGGAAAATTATGCAGCTCAGCTGGCTTAGTCGTAAGTAAGGACACTCAACAGGTCCTTGTCGTAATCTTAAGTCAACTTGGCCAGCAGGACGATGCTCTCAGTCTTTTTCGTCAGCTACCTGGCGAAATCATCAGTGTTAACGGCATTTTTTGCACTCTGGGCCAGCAAATCCATTTTTAGTGAAAACAGCCTGCATTTTTAAATGAATTTGCACACAAATTTTATGCCAAATAATCGTTAGCTGAAATGGGCGTTAGTCCGGCAACGCCACGCCTTTCACCTCTCACCTTTTTCATTGCAAACATTTGTAATTCCAGCAGAAACAAATCAATAGTTGTTCAATAGATACATGTGTATTATTAGGAAGGAACAGCTGACATAGGCACAGCGAAGATGGCGTACTAAAAATAAAATAGCTGTGTAATGCATTTAAAATGCGTCAATCTGGCAGCAATGAACTCCATCGACGGCGGCTGCGCAACTGTTTACACAAATGAGCAAAGAGTTGCGCAACTGTTTACACAAATGAGCAAGAGTTGCGCAACTGCTGTGGAGCATAAGCATAGTCGATCAGTATGGCAACGACAGCAAAATGGCGGCCGCGTGTCTAATTGATACAATGAGACAATTGTATGGGTGATATAAATGGGAATAGCTCCGAATATGTAATATAATGATAGAAACGTTTACAAAATGACTTAGCTATACTTTAAGCTACATTTATTTGCCAAACAGAATAAATAAGAACCCATTTGTCGTCGGCGCGAATCAAAGCAGAATGTTGAGCGGTTAACCGTTTGCCGGAGAGACTGACGGAGAGAGAGAGAGAGAAACGAAAAAACAGTTCAAGAAACACACGTCCAACAGATCGTTTTATGTCAGCCGACTGATACGACTGACTTTGCTGTCCCACGTTAACATTTTCGGCATTGTGGTTAAAATCCTTTCGGTCGGTCAACAATTGCTAGCAAGCCGTAAGCCGTTTACAGTTGGCCCAATGCCTGCCTGATTGAGACATTATGACGAAGACGGCGTCGAAGAAAGCGACAAGTTCTTCTTTTACTACTACTGGCTGTTCTTTTTGTTTTAGCGTCATTTGCTGATTTTATGCTGAGTCAAGTTGACTAACAAATCCTTTGTCCTTAAGCGTGCATAATTTTTATCAATAAAAATGCCATTGTCCACACACACACACACACACACACATATATATATATGTATATATATATATGTATAAGTTTCTGTGTAGTATATGCGATAAGCGCTAATCATGCTGCTGGACACGTTGCCACTTCCGTTGAACGAGGCTTTGTTTTTTCGTAATAACTGTAAAATTTGGCAAACATGACAAATGATTAGCTGGCCAACGGCCAGTCACACAGTTGGACAGTTGGACAGTTAGACAGTTGGACAGTTGGACTGTCATCGAAATCACACATCCGAACAATAGTTTGAACTAGCAATTATCCTCACCACATTCCAAATAAAATGCCAGGTGAGGCTGGCTTGACAAAGAAAAAGAACATAATAATAATAAAAATAATTAATGCTAGTAATGCTGATCAGGAATATATATATATATATATATATCTTATGGGGTCTGAAACTCATATCAGCGATTGTTGATTAAACAACAATTTAATTAATTATAGAAAAAGTTGTACTTTCTATTGCAAGCGAGATAGATCATTTAGCTAGTTTTTGTTATTATATTGTGCGGCTTTTGTTTGATCAATGTTTGATAATGTGCCACCGACGTAGACTGAGATCTGCGTAAGCAATGCTAATTAATGTATGCTTTCACTGCTATTTCGATTAAATATTTAAACAGCTGTTTTGAAATATACAAGTAGCTATGATCGTTCTACATATAAAACGCATTTGAGATTTGAAGCAACTTCATATTCATGTTTAAACAATTGCTTAACAAAAATCAATAGAATAGCTTAGACATTTCGACACTACCATGCCAAATGTAATACCAGATATTCCCTCTAATAATTGTCAATAGATCACAGCTGGCAGTACATATTCTAAGATTTTCGAGCACTCTTATAGGCTTCATGTTTAGTAAGTAAGTTTAAGTTTGTGGCACCAATCATTAATTAAGTTTCGACAGATAACGGATCATCCAATCCAAACTATTTTTACTTTAACTCGGTAAATGAATAAATAAACAATGCATGTATAATGACTACCGTTTAACTTGACTTGGATAGTGAATAAGTTGACTGAACAAAAACCAGCGGCCAAGTCAAATTTGGGACACGTGCTCGACAAACGCTTGGCATGCGATCTGAACAAACTGGCGATCGTGCCGCCTCAAACACGAAGGATTATGGCGATGAGCAAACAAAAATTTGAAAATCAAAACGATTCGCAGTTAACAGATATGTCACCAATTGATCAAGGTGGCGAATCGGAGGGTATTTCAACCCTCAAAATAAGGGGTTGAAATCGAACAGAAGTGCATCAAGGATACCCAAAGATTCTCACCTGGTCATTGGAGTGTGCGCTGCACGTGGCCAAGATACGACTAAAGAGACTCAATTGAACACAAATACACACGCACACACACACACACACGCACACACACACACACACGCACACACACACACACACAAGTGGCTGCTGTAGGGCACACGATCGAACCTTTTGTGTGGTTAACGCCCGCCCGTTGTTTGTTGGCCATCTCTCGTCGAGATCTCTTCACATTTCAGCTGAATGCCAAGGTTTGATCTCTATTTTTGTTGTTCAGGTTTTCTTTTTTAGGGAGTACTCTGGCATTCTTTCAAGCAAATTACAAGAAAATTATGTTGTACAGTTTGTTGTGGATTATCTGGGTTGCCGCATCTTTAACACTTGTCTCCCCGGGTTATGCATCATTATTAGACTTGACAACTATTCTTGTAAAAAAACAGAGAAAGACAGAATACAATGTACAAGGCAATTAGATCGTTCTTCTCTTGTTTGGCTCTTTTGTTTTCAGCCTACTTTTCCATTTTCCATTCCAATTAACAATGCGTTCCCCACGGAATGGAGCTTAGTACATGAAAAGGGAAAAGGCAAAAAAAATCAAACGCCATTTGTATTTGGGAATCAAATTTCAGTTCGTAACTCCATTTTGTGGTTTTGAGCAAGGGTTGCTCTGCAAACGAAGGGGTTGAAATTGCCGCATTTGAAAAGGGGTTGCGATTTCATGCTCATCATATTCATGCAACAAATCACCCCAAAAAAAAAGACCCCAGAGCACGTGTCTAAAATTAAACAAAACTGTTTGACAATCTGCCTTCGGTTCCCCCACTATCAGAACAATCTTTTGGCTATACCCACATCAATGAGTTTTAACCCGAAGAACATTTCCAGTTTGACTTGAATATCGTAAGTTTAGAAATCAGTGTATGCTGCTGGAAACTCTATCAATCTTACAGATTTGTTAAGGATAATAGATAATAAATGAACACTCTGATATTTGAAGCAATAAAATCAACACGACTTATTAATACAAATAATTAAAATGTGTCTGAGATCCTAAAGAAAGTTTTAATGGTTAAGAAAACACTTAAATTGATATCATTTTGCTTTCTATAATAACTCACAAGAAAAATCGAGTCGAATTTTAGATAATCGCCATACTGTCGCCAAGTGTGGCTGACCTTATTAATTAATAAGCATATTTCTAAAACATAAGGTGTTTTAAGGTGTCTTTATAGGAACCAGCGGTTTTATACATTTACATATTTATACAATTTACAAAAATTATATAACAAATTTATTAATAAAGCTTAGAAAAATGTTGTATTTTCATTATATTTCACATACACAAGACATTTTAGATCGTTTATATAATTTGTATTTATTTTATCATTAATCCTTTCTAAATTTCAGGAACGATTTGCAGAAAATTAATGGTTTGCATTTCTACTTTTTAGAAATATTTTCTATTACCAAGAAATACATTTCAGAAAAGTCGAAAAAAATCCTTTCTAATTTTAAGATATCTGTTTTTCGTATATTTCAGGGCAATTTCCGTTGTTTTCTGAACTTGAAAGTGAATATATTTATTTATTAGCAAATCGTTATTATTGCAGCTTTACTAATCTGGTGAACATAACTTTGCGAGGGCTCGATCATTGGCTTATCAGCTAATCATCTCGATCGTGAGCGAGACCAATTTGTTGATCTGGTAATCCAAATGATCTAGTTTGATCTGGTTCGCTTGGAGGCAAAATCGCGCCCGGGGGCTTGATCGGCGATCTAGCGACCTAACCGGAAAATGTAGAGCTGATAATCTCAAGGGATATTTTTACAAGCTGACAAGCTCAAGTAATTTTTCAATCGACATACAAATTTGCCTTGGACAACGGCTCGGGAATTGGGTATTGGTAATTGAATGTCGAGCCGGTACGGCAAACGGTTACTGTTACGGTTTTCTGGTAATCTACGGATTTACGTGAAACTTTTGAAATTGCAAAATTGTTGGTTGTGCGTCGTGCATAACAATAAATTAGAACTTGCTCTCGCATACTTTGTCCAGTATATTTGGCAATACACGAGCAAAACTGTTGGCCTAATCTTAAGTACGCGCCTGATCCGGCCCGTTCCCCTTCGACGTCTGCTGCATAATCTGAGATTAAATTAAAATGTCGCAGGCGCGCATTCATAATCGGGGCCATGAAAGACGCATAATCCCATCGTTGCTGGCCTACTAATCCTTTCGCCGTGTTGCACCAAGCACTACCTGCGCCTGCACCACCCTATGCAACACCGAAGATGACGGGTGCGGGTTGTGGGTTGCGGGTTGCGGGGTAGCGGAGTGCGCTACAAACGAATTAACCTGATTAAAATTTGTATTTTTCCCAAATTTATGGGATTAAGTTCCGTTCAAGTTCCTTTAACTCGTTTAAGCTACCGGATTTAGTTCAAGTGCGCGACCTGGTTGACCGTACCTCTACACACATCTCGCTCTCTATTTCGCATACGCCGTGAGCCGATTTTTATTGGGCTGGCTTAATTAGCACAATTGTTTACAAAATTTACCTTTCGTCATGCTGACAAACCTATATGCATGTCTTGATCTCCCGGACCTCGTCGTCGTGTGAAATCCTGGGCACGCACACGCCCACAGCAAACTCCTCTGGGCCAAAATGGGAACGTGTGAACCGAGTACCTTGAAATTCTATTTAAAAATTAGTTTAATCCACAGCCAGCTAGAAATGAACTACTGAAACCAGGGCATCAATTTGCTGCTGCTGATCTGATCTGACCTGACCTGACCTGCTGACTGACCTACAAGACAATTCAGATCTCTCCCTCTCCCTCTCTCTCTCTCTCTCTCTCTTTCTCTATCTGTCGGTCTTTCTTTTTCTTTCAAATGCAATTAGCTTATGCAAACAGCTTGGAACCACAGAACCCGCAGCCAACACAAAAGACATTCGAGCTCTACAAAAGGTGCGCGGTTTCTTTTTTAATGACCCTGCGCTGTATTTTTTTATTATTCTCAGTTACATAATACTTCTTGAATTATTTATGTAGTTGACATAATTTCCTAGTTATTGAATGAATTTAAATATGGTGTAAGTGAAGGCGCTAATCTGTGCTCAAAAAGAGCATTGCTCATTGAATAATTGACTAAGTTTCGATCAACTTATGCCAGTAGAATATTTGAAAACGGAGACTTCTACTTTTGATCAAAATGAAAGAGGTTCTTCGTAGTCTACCTTCAACATTTTTTGATTATATACGAAAGTGTCAAATCTCTAAAGATGCCCACATTATATTAATATAATAAGTTAGCACGGAATGGCCAATGAAGGGCAGGCGTTTCTATTGACAACAAGTTGAGACAGTTCGACTAGGAGAGCCCTGAACCCAGCTTGTAAATACACAGTATTATTGCTGATACTCGTTTATTTTATTTCTACTCCTAATCTTTGAATTTAGAACTGGAGCGAACTTGGATATATCCCATCAAATAGAAGGCTTAAGCAGTTAGTTGGTCTTGGATCATTTATCACATAACTATATGCATATGCATATGTGTGATAAGGCTGTACAACCGACGACAACAACAATAATAATAATAATAATAATAATAATAATAATAATACTAATAATAATATTATTGAGTTGGCCACAAAACACTTCCGTTGTGCAGCTGTAAATGCTTAGGAGGCAAAAGGATTCGACCACAAGTCGATTGGCGCCTGTATTATGTGGTTTCTCAAGAAGAATAAAAATACGATCTGGACAAGGACCAGGACGAGAACGAGGACGAGGACGAGGACGAGAACATAAACTTTGCGCTTAAGCAAATAATAACACAATACTTATTTTGACAAAAACAAACGGCGCATGCAGGCCGTAAATTTCCAATGATGGACCCTGTCTGCCTCAACATAGAAAAACAAATCGTTTTCATCGTCTGTGTGTCCAGGAGGCCAAGAAACACGTGCCCACTTAATAACTCGTTGCTCGGTACACTCAGAAAAACGCACTGAGTATTTGAATATTTTTACTTTTATTGAAACTATGAAAACTCAATCAGCATAACTCATTGAGTACTAAAATGTTTTGACTTTTATTTGACGTAATCCGAATCTTTATTCGTCGATTTGGATATGAGGAAACTTGATTACTTGGAGTGAGATATTTTTAGTTGTTATATGAACTGCTCAAGTTCTGAAATCAGGACGGATAAGAGCTTGAAAATTATGAGAATGCGAACTAAAATGTTTTGACTTTTATTTGAAGTAATACGAATCTCCATTCTTCGATTTGGATATGAAGAATGAGTGCTACTAATATTCATGTACTAATGACGTTTTTCTTTGAGTGTAGTTTCGACAAAATCGGAAATTGTTTTCATTCACATTAAAAAAAAATAAGAAAACAAAATACAATCGTGACCCAAGTCAATATGCATATTTACTTATGTTTCTCTCAAATCCCTTGCCAGCTCGCTTCTCATTTTCCCTACATAAAGTTGCAATATGTTGTGTATTAGTGCCGTACAGAGCCATACCCATGCCCAAACCCATTCCCAAACCCATTCCCAAACCCATTCCCAAACCCATTCCCAATCCCTGAGAGTCTTCATTCAGGCGCGTGCGCGAGGCATCGAATACGCCCCCTCGAGATTAATGAGGATATGTGTGTGCATCTATGTCTGTGTGTGTCTGTGTGTGTGTGTGTGTGTGTCGTTTGTTTATTCTATGCCCGAATCCGCATCTGAATCCGAATCCGAATCCTTTCACTGAACTGAACTGGACACATCGCCACACACACCCACACACACACACACACACACACACACACACACACACACACACACACACATATGTTGTATGGTTTTCAGCTGCTGAACACACTGGACACAGCGTGTGGACCGTGGTTCATTAAGCTGCCTTCCACTTAAGCATGAGTTGGCCTTTTTTGTTCATGCGTCTCGGTCTGATATAGCCTCAACTCCATATGAGTAGCACACTATTTATAGATGTATATTTATATTTATATATAAGAAAATGGGACTGCGATCGTAACGGACTTCATCAGAGTAAACAGTACAAAATGTGTCATTATATTGCATGCCATTTGGAAATTAGCATTTAGTGAAACTTAGAATTAATTAATTAAATAGAAAATGATTGCTAATGCATTTTAAAATTAATATCAAAGTTCCTGGCTGTATTCGACCCATAGTGTAGGCAGTACATATGTCGTAACCGGACGGATCGGATCACTATATCATATAGGTGAACAGTCGGTCGAAATATGAATGCTTCTTTTGTTTACCAAAATATCCAAACCAAACTTAGCCAATATGCCTGTTATTATGTTCCTCACATTTGGACAAAAGAGCATTGACATCGGACAACTATATCATATAGCTGCCACAGGAAAGACCTTTTAACATTTAACAATTTGTCTTTAGACAAAGATTTAGCAACATCGGACTACAATATCAAACAGCTCTCGTGAGAACAATCGTTCAGTTTTAAAAATGATGAAATTTAGTTATTTGACCGTTTCATGTTATACTAAATAATAATATAATAATATAAATTGAATAATGTCCATTATGATGCTAAACGATTTTGAAATCGCCTTGCGCTTAACTACAAAAATGTATTTAAAACCATGCCTCTTTTTTTTTGGCTTTGTAGAGTGTAAGGGACTCAACAATTAGTGACAGCCGATAGCTCGTGTGTCCGAAAAACAATTCCACAGCAAGTGGTCCTAAAGACCTCAAAACCCAAACCCAAGCCCAAGAACTCAGTCCCAAGTACCAAATACCAAATACCAATTTCTAGGAGCGGCTTTCTTTCCACTAATTGAGCGCCTCTCGTATGACAGTGAACGCAACATGAAACGAACAGATTTGTTAGTTGGCAAATGCCAAATGCAAATGCCAAATGCCAAATGCAAATGCAAATGGAAATGGAAAGTTCATTAATCAATGAAGTAGCTAAACGCTACGCCAGACCGGAACCAATGATCATTAGCAAGACGGAGGTACAGTCGCGCTTTGATGCCTGCCCTGGAGAGATCCCCGCACTAATTATCCTTGTTGACATGCTGACACAATGTACAATGAACATGGTTCGAGATCTGTCCGCCACAGTCCAATTTCTTGAATGACCGAAATAGAAACTCTTTTTTTCTTGTTTTTTTTTTGTTTTCTCCATCTGCTTCTTCTCTCTTGCTGGTTGAAGCAGCTGATACGCCTCACTGCTCTGTTTGGCAAACACAACGAACAAATGCCCATTGCTCTTGATAATGACAACAAGATAAGAAGGGGCAAAAGGATGGGCAGGAAGTGCGGACCCAGGTCCACCTAAAGAATGCTCCGTCTTATGTCTTATGTCCGTCATCAACCGCATCAATTCCACTTGTTTTGGCACACAACAACGACAGCAACAGCAACAGCAACAAAAAAAGAAATCAGCCCCGCAATCGATTATCTTATAATATGTGCCTCAAAACCTCAAAGCGTTCTCGAATTTCTAGCTTATTGACAAATATGTATATCTCAAGATTTTTCTCTCTCTCTCCCTGTCTCTGTCTCTCTGCCTCTTTGCTGTCTTTTGATGCCCTTTTAAAGCCGGTAGTGCAAGAGTGTGTGATTAGCTAGAAAGCAGCATGTTCGATCTCCGAATATATATATATATATATATATATATATATATACATTCTTCTTGGTGTAGGCAGACTAGCGACTTTTAATTTGGAATATAAGTTTTCATATTCCACGAAGTGAATTTTGATAACAATCGCCATTCCGCAAATATCGATATAAATCGATTTCTGATTTCGCAGATTTTGGACATTGAACAAACTGCAATCGGCTAGGATATCGCTCGTGCAGCTATGTCGACCAGAGCTTTCTATCTTCTTCTATTGCACTTTGAACTTTCTCATTTACTATTCATTTTGAGTTGAGAAAAATATGTATTTAAAGTAAGACTTTTGAGTAAGTATATCCTTCTGCAATTTAGATTTCTGTGATTTCTTTGTGGAATTGTCTATAAAAATATATATATCACAAAGCGGCCCACAGTGCTCTATGCTGTCTATGGGATAGCAGACATGTCTGCGCACCAAATCGATTGGCCCAAGTCCTGCTTCCTGTTTCTGTTTGGGGGTTGTGCTCTTGGGTGTGGGTATGTGTTTTGTGTGTGCGTGGTTGTGGTTGTGGGTGTAGGCTTGAGTGTGGGGCAACCTAATTCAATGGATGTCTGCGCTATAAATGTGTCAACGCGTCAAATTGATGAATGCGTTGCACGCAGACAACAAAAGGTCAACCGCAGGAAGAAGATGGAGTTGCCTAAAACCCCAAAAACACAACCACAACCACAACCCCAGCCCCACAGTCACAACCACAACCACAACCACAACTCCGCTGCGGGCCTAATGCAAGCGAGTTAAAGAGGGGTGCCAGGGTTGGGAATGGGAATTGACAACAATTGCTTGGGAAATTGCCAAAAGTGACCAAAACAGTGGTCAGCATTGCGCCCCTTCTAATCATGACACGGCCATCCGGTTTGTTATCATTAAGCAACAGCAGCAACCCTTTTTTTCTCCTCCTCCCTTCCTCCGCCCGCCCCTCGCTTTTGCCGTTTTGGGTTTTTAGATAACTGGGTCGGGGCTGCACTTGGCGAAAAAAACGCCCACTTTTGCTTTCTAAAATGTATAGTCTTGTCCCATCTAAAATAAAACCAGGTTTGTCAATTGAAGCTATCTCCGTTTCGTACCCGATCTTAATGAAATTTATACAGTTGGATCCGTTGATCAATGATTGATAATTTACGGATACATTATATAACAATTATTTACATATTATATTATTATATTATATTATATATTGTGTCTCCAATTGGTATGGCAGATCGATGATTATCGATATCGATAACACTACACAAGCTTTATCTGCGCGTATTATTCAAAAACTTTTCAGAATTCCAAATTTGAAGTCGCAGTAGACCTTGTAATCGAGTCTAGAATGACTAAGTCGGCTCGGCTATTGATGCTGATCAAGAATATATATATATATATATACTTTATGGGATGGGAGTTGCATCCCGCTGACTTTTAGACGTTTCTTTCCCGTTCTTAATGGGTCATTTCACACAAAATTCTAGGGCACATATGTTTTTCTAAGTGTAAGCTCTCGGACTGGTTCTAATAATAATGAAAATGCCAGCGTTGTGATGCGTTGTCGCTGTCGCTGTCGCTGCCTATTTATTTATTAAATGCCCCACAACCACACACGCTAACAGAACACAGACAGCGAGGGAGAGAGAGAGACAGAGAGAGAGAGATAGAGAGAGAGAGAGAGGGACGGAGATACACCCACAAGTGAGGGTCAGCTGGCACAGCTGTCACATTTTCACTAAGCCCCCCCCTTCCGCTGCCTCGCCGAAGCGCTCGTCCATTCGCATATCTTTAATGAAGTTCCCAGCTGAAACTGGTTTTCGAGTTTTACACAAAATGAAGTTAAAGTGGTGGTTGTTCGGCTGCTTCTTCTTAGCGTTCGGTTTCTTGTTGTCTGCTGGAACGACGCTGATTGGTTCAGCATTTCATTTGATTGCGACTCGGCCGACTTACGATATTCCATTTACGATCAATTTGACGCAAAATGGCGCAATCATTTGGTTGTGGTTGGTGTTGCTCTGGCAAATGGTGTCGCCTCCAGCAGTCTCCAGCAACATGCTGTAGTTTTTACACAAATGTTTTGGAAACATTGACGAACTCCGACCAAGGTCGAAACTCTTAGATCAGGTTATAAAAGTCAGACTTCATTACGGTTATTTTGTAATCCGGAAGTTCCTAAATTTAACAATAAACTAATTATGATTGCTCCCATTCTAAAATGATTTTCAGTCCACATATTTCTTAAGGAGCTTAATTAATTGAAGTAACATAATTAATTTATATATTTTTTTAATCTACTCAAGCTGTTAAATCAGTGCTGAGCGCAACTCAAAGTAAAACTTGATTGAGTACTTTGCACCTTTATTCATATTTAGTATCAAGAATGATTCAAGAATATTCCAAACAGATGTGCTGCTGATGTTTATCAGTGAGAGTAGTTTCGCATACAAAGTTTTACACTCGAAGTAAGTACAAAAATTGTATTTGATTCAAGCTTTCTTGGTGCCTTATCAAGTAAAACTATCGGTCTACTTTACAATCTGAAAGATCTCTCGTACTTATAGCGAGAAAAGCTTATTCCGAAGCACTAACAACTCGAGGCTCAACTTTGTTGTTTGGCTTTGTGACGCTAATCGTGCAATGGCCAAGGAGAGAGTGAGACGGAAAGAGATAGATAGAGAGCGAGAGAGAGAGAGAGAGAGAGGGGGAGATGCTTAAATAAACGCCTAAGTCGGTGGACTAAGACAGATTTGGATTCTGTGGATCGGCACGCACTTGTGCAGAGATTACTGCGCGGCATCTTCACGTAATATTATGCGAGATTAACTTGTCGCCCAGTCGAAAGTCGTTCCTAGAGCTCCGAACCAAAAACGTTGGATAAATATTTGTATTGGACTCGCTTCCACGAACTTGGTCGCAGAGTAGCAGAGAGCCAACTGGCCGAATATTTATTATCAAATGAAATTTCTGCTTCTTCTTGGTTTTCTTTTTTCGTGAATATTATTTTGCAAAGAATTTTGGTGCGAACAATGCTCAAGAGTTGTTTTGATACCGACGCACACTTGGCCACCTACAAAACTCGAGTGACAAAAGGCTTAAACCGCTTTGCGACCGTTTAATCTGATGGATTTCAGTTACACGGCTAGAGCACCGTTTTAAGTTTCATGGGAAAAAGAGAAGAAAATGGAAGACGCTGCGAAAACGGAACGGAACTCGGAACGGAACTCAATTCGACTTGGACAAAGGGCAAGGCGGCTTTAGAGGGTTAAATGCTCATATTACGACCAAATGCTGGCGAAGAGTCAGCCCAAAATAATGTTCAACAAAAAGAGTTATGCGGAACGGTAAACGGTCTGCGGTGAAGGGCCTACGGAATCCGGACTTAACATTTTAGCCTTATTCCTTATTCACAACTTTGCCGATTCTATCGCTGCTCTTCCGCATAAGATGAAGATCGTGCGAATTGACAATTGACACAATTACCGCAAAAAAAAAAAAAAATAGACTAAAAGGCCAAAAGGACAGCAAAGGGCTCGCAATGTCGCACGGTTAGCCGCTTCTCATTTTGACAGCAATTGTTTTGGGCCAACAACAAAAAGGCACTCCCAAACTGTAAAAGTCTAAAAGTGTCCAAGTACCACTAGTACACTCTGAGAAAAACTCTGTTTTCAAGTTAAACAAAAACACAAACGAACAAAACGTGTTAAATAAACTTAAAAAAAACGGAATTTAATTTTTTTTGTGTTTAATGCGTTTAAAACATGCTTAATTTTTAATTTAAAAATCTAAACTTAAGTTGACTTATTTCGTGTAATTTTTTATATCAAATTTGACTTTTAAGTAATCAAGTTTTTGACTAAAGAAATACATCTTCTCAAACTAAGGCAGCAACAGTCTCAAACCATAAAAAATGAAAAAAGAAATAAATAAAAAAAGGTTCAAACGCTGCAGTTTTTTATTTGAAAATCTTAATTGAATCCAAGTAAATATTGAAGTAAGTTTTCAATTGACATTGATCGGATTACGAACACATTTTTGCTGCAAGTACTAACTATGTTGTTTTTCTCCGAGTGTAGATGCCGGCTTATACTCCTTTTTGTAACGGGGTTTTGAAGGCGGCTTTGCGTTGACAACAATGCGCTGTGAAAAGGTGTTAAAGGTTTTTGCTGAACCGCTTCTTGATCGATAGATGGACCTGAAAATATATTCCGTTTCAATATCTCGTACGCTTCATAAAACTACTCAATATAACTCTTTACATACCCCAGGGCCTTGATTTGATTAACTCCTTCTCTCTCTCTCTCTCTCTCGCGCGCTCTCGCGCTCTTTGTGTCTCTTAGTTTTCCTTTATCTATGGTGCTGTGTGGCTAACGGTTTATGTCTTTATGACAATGGCTGCTGGCAGCTAATCAACGCCAAAATGCATAAAATTAAGTGAGCTCTATGGAAATAAAAAGGGCTGCCACAACGGGGCATTATGAAAGGGTCTGAGCATTATGTGAGGGTGGGAGGGGGAGAGGTAGGGGGAAGATGAGGGGCACAACTGACACTCTTTTTGACATGCGTCTGTCTGTCCTGTATCTGTGTATCTGTGTGTCGCCTGTGTGTGTTGAGTTATTATTATTATTTGATTTTGGGCCGTTACAGTTGCAATTGCAATTGTAATATGTACACACATACGCACATACAGTCATACATATACAGCTATGGGCATAGCTGTATAACTGTACCCTCGCATCCCACACTTGCATGTCTCTCTCTCTCTCTCTCTCTCTCTCTCTCTCTGTTGTGCTGTGTGTATTGCGCTCGAAGGGTTCTCACACATTTGGCCAGCGAGACAATGCCGTTAAACGTTGACAGTTCATCAAAACGAATGATGCATGCAAAATGAACGTTTGCTCTCATCCAAATCCAACTGTAAATGCGCTACAATGTGCGGCACTTTAGCACTCGCAGGACTACTTAACGGTAGTGCAATAGATGTCTCCATATATGGTTGTAATTCATTTTATTTATTGGGATTTTGTTTCCCAATATATATATATATATATATATGTGAACCTCTTCTTTGTCTATATTGTGTATCGTTATTAGGAATATGGTTTATCCCAACTGTTGATTGACCAGTGTTTTATTTCTTAACCATAACGGTTTTCATAGTTTATGGCAACTAATTGACTGAAATCACAGCTCATACTATGTGAGAAGTAATGGCATTTCTCCATTCTTTTTAATCAGCAATACTCTTTAGAGAGTTGAACTTCTTCCTCTTCGTGCTGAGTGTAGCGCAATCGACAGTCGTCTAAGCCGTACCAGGGCTCGTTTTCCACTCGTTTTCCTTCCGTCCGTCTTTGACTTTGTCTTTGATGCACCATGAAATGTTGCATTTGTTGCACTCAGTTGCATTTTTGTGCTGTTCATCATTTCCAACAATTTTGTGCGAATGGGCGTTGACACACACAAACTGCTACTCCTACGCATAGTATTCCTTGGTCCTTGGTCCTTGGTCCTGAGGCGTAGCCGTTGGCAAACAAGGACTACAATGCGACTGGCGTAAGGAAGTAGCTAGTTAGCTGTGCCCATTTAAATAATACTTCACCTATTCATGTCCTTGTCCAACACGTTTCGAGATTACTTCCACATTTCGGGTGGCCCTTTTACGCATCGATCATCATTATGCTCGTCTCGTTTTAATCAAATGTGGATTCAATTGATAACTTTCATCTTTTTCTGATTATCAATAAAATTGAATTTGAAACAATAGTTGCCCAGTTTGAGTTGCTTTGTTAAAAAATAAAATGCAATCATTAAACAAATAAATGAATTTATACAGAGTAATCTGGAATGTGCACAAAGCTAATTGCGATAATATTTGTATATATTTTATTGTAATGGTGTCTTGAGAAAATAAATATTTATTTGTTTGAGTAATTTTTGTTTGATAAAGAGATGTCAAGTACAAATATAGACCAAAGTCTCTACGAAATTGTACAACTTTTTCTAGTTTCTCTAGGAGACATTTGGTCTTCCCTCTTTTCCTTTAATACTATTTAAAAATCTTTAGAAATATAATCTATTCATTGCTTATAAAACAAAATGTGTTCTTTTTAAGCTCCAAGCGTTGAGCTATCAGATTGATGTGTAGAGTCTAGACCCAACCAATTAGCATTGATTTTGTGGCCGAGCCACAAATGACATTTACCAGGGTAATCAAAACCTTGGCAATTTGTCATTGTAATGCAATACTTTAGCTCGTCGACTATTCGGCCAGATCTATAGATCAATAGAGGCCATCCAGCTAACCAGCTAACCAGCTATCTATATATCTACAGCGATCCAATGCTCGCTTATGAATGAACCAAAAGTGGATTTCGAGTCCTTGTCTGTCCTCTCAATTAATGAAATGCCATAATTGAGCACCATTTGGCTGCTTGTGAGGATTATGCATACTGCATACTGCATACTGGATATGACTGCTGACTGAGCCATAATTGCTATTGGCGAAGGGCCAAATATTCAAGTATAGGATAACAATTACCTAAAGGATTTACTTGAGCAGAGAACGGAAGCTAGAACGCCATTTCTACCGTACTTAACTTGTGTCTTTTCAATCTATCTTTCTTTTTTTCTTTTTTTTTTTTGGTTTTGGCTTTGTTTTTTGTTTTTGTTGCTCATCCCATTCTTATTACTTTGCCATTTTTGAGATACTTCCGTGACGGAAGTGTGTTTGGACCATGTTCTTGTATCTGCATCGCTCTATCTGCACCTTTCTTGTCCGGTCTGCGATGGCCATTATGCTGCGGCAAGTGTCCTGTCTGTCCATCTGTCCAACTGTCAGTTTGTGCATTTTGCATATGAAAACAAACAAGTGAACGGCTGCAAAAATCTCAACAAAATTTGTCTAGCATTTTGGGCCCGGTTAGTCTTTTACCAACAACAACAGCAAACAGCTAACAGCAACAAGAGCGCTTTTGTTGCCTCGTCAAGCGGCACACGTGTAATCCTTGAACACTTCCTAAACACTAAACACTAGACAGTAGACAGTAGACACAAGACATAATATTAATCGAGGCACCTGTAGCTCTTCCTCTTGATCTCTCTATCTCTATCTCTCTCGCTCCTGCTCTCTTCAAATTACTTCCTCATTAGCCTGCGGAGGCACCTTCAGCACATTTGCTTGATAGGCTTATGGAACCAAAGTGTACATACATATAGAATTCATAAGTCCCCCCTCTCGAAGAACTCGAGTATAAACACTCAACCTCTTTTCAATAACCAAGGGATTTGGATCATGTTTTGATCTCCAGATTAAACGCGATTCTGGCTCGATTTTAACGTTAAAATTATGCTCTCAAAAAGTGATTGTATGATTAATTCCACGGTCAGCTTTATGAAAAGTTATCCGATTTTCGAAAACCAGAGCTTTTTAGTCATTTGTTACATAAGCTTCGATATCCATTTTGCAACAAAAAGAAATGCTCTTTTGTTATGGATGTAGATCTAGTTGCTAAGATGAGTATAAAACCTTGACTAAAATCTGTCATTTATGTTGAATATGAAGATTATGTGTAGCAAAAGTACTTGGCTCCCATTTTCAAGAGGTCCCATTGACAGGACCTTCTATTCTATAACAGTTCTACCAATCGCACAGGTGTTACTTGTGTTAAATACGGTTCTGAAATAGTTTCTAGCACTTTTCATGTACTACTTTCAGGGCAAGATATGATGTGGCTATACAAGACCTGGTAGTATAATAAGTCAACCCATTTCCAACGATTTGGCCAGGCCACACTACTTACAGCATAAAGTACTATAAAAGATTAAACTATAAACGCAAAAAGCCAAGGAGTTGAAGCGGATTCTGCGAAGTGTGTAACCGTATGTAGCAGCAGCAATACCAGGACTAGGAATGGCACCAATAACCGAAAACCCCTTTTAGTCAATTAGTCGCTGATTTTCTTTTGTGCCCTTTTTTTGTGCTTTTTTTTGGGTGAAATTATAAAAACGCTTTCACAATGAAACCAGGCACAGGGCACCGGGCAAACCCTTTGCTTTATCGCCACTACCAGCCTTTTACGAGGTGCTTACCAACAGAAAAAAATAAATATATATACATATAAATATATATATTCCATCGATTTCGACCTGAGCGTTTTCCATTTTTCCACCGAAGAGTCCATTATGCAATAAAAAAAACCAAATGAGCAATAGAGGCTAATGCTATACGAAATATGTATAGCAACCCGTTCGGAGCGCCTTACCTGACTCCTTTACCTTTTGTCCTTTGTTAGTTTGTTTTTTATTTGCAGCTAGCATAAAAAACACGCTCAAGGTCGGGCCGGGTAAAGGATTGCACAAATATTGCATCTTTGTTTGCCGCGGCCAGAAAACGGCAACCAACTCATTATATTACGAGTAACAACTTCCATTGCTTTACGGCATATGTATGCTTCTCCGATTCTCTTTTTTACGGTACGGTACGGTGCGGCTGGGTGCAGCCAAGTAAGGTTTCGGTTTTTTACTGCGAATTTGGCAACTCTTTGGCAAGGAACGCGACTTTTTATGGTCAGCAGGTAAAACAGCAATTCAACGACTACTTTCTTCCTCCCCTATATATGTGTGTGTATATACATTTTGTGTGTGTGGGTGATGTGTCTTAGTTTTATCCACCATTTTTACGGTAGGATTAGAGTTGGCTTAACATAAGTTCGCGGTTTTTTGTAGAGATTATTAAAATAGATGTTTTACGAATGATCGAAGGCACTTTACATAAATGTGAATGAGCTACACTATTACATATGAATGTCATTAAAATGCGGAACAAATAAAATGTAAATAATTATACTACCGAAAAATCTTCTTTCTTTTTTACCGATTGAATTCAGAGAATATAAAGATCGCTGTGAGCTATGCAGCAATAAATATTCAAATTTATTAAAACGTAAATCATTTTTGCAGCAAATTATGTAGAAAATATACTCGTCAATTACTGAGTACAAATATTCAGATTAATATATGCCTGATCAGTATTAACAGTCCGGATGAACTCTGAAGGCGATGTTTCCAGCTTGGAGATCCTAAGAACTGCGACAGCAAATTTGGTATTTGGTATTTGGTAGTCAACACTACCCAATAAATTTCACAAAATTCGTGTTTTTACTGGTTAGATTATATATGCATATATATACAATATTTTTTCTATTTACACACTTGAGGCTGGTTGGTCACTTCCGCTTTGTCGCGACATTGTATATATTTTTTTTGTGCCAGGCATATTCTTAATCCCAAAATCAACCTTCATGGCAAAGAGCACCGTTACGGGGCAGACAGTTAAGTAAAGTTAAACAAAGGCTTAGGCCGTATATTTTCGCTATCCCACGCTCATGGCGCGGCCAGAGTACACTGCAAAAAAAAAAGAAACGAAAGAATATAATCTATTTATTTGTAGCTTTAAAATACTCTCTCTCTCCCTGGCAAATAGAAATGTAAACTCAGCAGAAACTTTCTTTGTGTAAGTCCAAAAATGTTCAACAACCAAAGCAGAATATAAGTTTGGTCTGATTTCTGAAAAACTCCAGGACATGTATGTCTTTGTTTTGCTGAGTGTAGAGCTCTCAGCTCTCAGAGGCTGAAAGTAAGGTAAACATGAGTGCCTAAAACATAAATATGCGAACACTTGTTTGGCAGCATGAATTAAAACCCACCAAAAGCGAGGCAAAAACTCTTGGACTTGGACTTGGCCTTGTCAGGAAGTTGAATGCTTCCAGGAATGCATTGTGGACCGCAGCAGGATCACAGAATCACAGAATCAGAGAATCACAGAATCAGGGAATCAGCTTCCCGGCAGCCTGGTTAAAAGGATGCGCCAACTCGCGAACTGGCCAGAAAAGGCTCGCCAACCTAATTTTCATAATTTGTCACGCACAATCACTTTGTGTAAGATGTGCATAAAATTCGCAAACACACACAAACACACACACACACACAAACACACACACACACACACACGCACACACACACAATGAAGTCGGGGCTGGTCAGAAAAGGATTTTGCAAAAGACAAAAGCGCAAACAAACGGATTTAACTATTCGTAACCCTTGGCCTTAGTATCCTATCCCTAGCCAGCTCTGTCCCTCTCTCTCTCTCTCTCTCTCTCTCTCTCTCTTTCTCTCGCCCTCTTTCTACATCTATATTTATCGATGCTGTGACTGATGTTCTAAGTGAATTGTTTCTAGAACTAAGCTAAGAGCTATAAATATCTAATTTTCTGTAGTCTTTCCTCGTTTGAATCTCTAAAATCAACAGCCTCAAAGAAGAGCAAATAAAATGATTTTTAACCTTTTTGATATTTTTTTTTATTGTTTTTAAAATATTTGACCTGTTTTCTGATATTTTTTGATTCAGATGCCAAAAACAGTTCAACTTATGCTTAAAATTGTTTTGAAAGAACTGGCTTTAGCTTGAATCGTATTTAAGCGGAATCTAAACTATATTTATCAAATATTTATATATACAAAACAAATTAATAAAACATCGAAATCGTTAAAAAAAAAAGTTAAGCCTTCAAATAAATTCAATAAAGAAATGTATGCGTTTCATGTATTATATAACAAGTTTTTGAAGTTTGTGCATGGAAATCAGCACTGAAATTCAACCAATCTAAATTCCAAATCTACATAGATGAGTATTATTATCAGACCAGTGAGAGCTGGACTGAATGCTGAATACCGTATATTAATAATTAAAGCAAACCATTCTTATATAGAAAGAAAACCCAATTTTCACTCACCTTTTTTTGCACAAATTAGCTCTAGGAACAACCAAGAATTTGAAGCCTATTTTCCAAAAAATATAGGGAAAAACGCAAAGTTACTGGTAGAAATTTATTTAAAAAAAAAACAAAAAAAAACAATGTAAGAAGTAAACCCAAAAATTTACGCGAAAAATGGCATAAAACTAATGCAAAAAAAAAAGGGAAAAGGAAATGAGAAGAAAAATGAAAATGGGAAAAGGGTCAAGCGATTGCGAATGTGACTAAGGCAAGCGAAACACCCTCGTAAAACCCTTTGATGTACACACATACACTGAGTGGGAGCGAAACAGCAAGAGAGTGAGAGAGAGAGAGAGAGTGAGAGGGTGAGAGAGAGAGAGAGAG